>PVIA01003557.1:0-164827 GCA_004024845.1 Tonatia bakeri | reverse complement strand
CTGATTGTCATCCACTTGGTAAGATCCGTGATGCCGACATTATTCCCATAGGGTGAACAGTGCAGCTTTTCTCTTCATGCACTTTAGGTGGGAGAAATTATTGGAAAATCCCTTGGAAAGTGTCAAAACAGTTTTCATACACTGTTAGCCTTAGGCTAAAAGTTATTAAATATGCTAAAGAGCATGGCAGCAGGGCTGCGGAGAGACACATTGGACCTCCTCCCACAGGGAGGGTCATCAGACTGTGAGGCAACAGGAAGAAAAGCTCCTTCAGATGCCAGGACAGAAGAAGGCAATGAGAGGGAAACCTCCAAAGCGGCCGGAGGTGGGGCAGGAGGCAAAGACCAGGATTCGGGAGCAGGGTCAAACTGGGATCTCTGTTTCGACCAACGTGACACAAGAAGAAGGTAAAAGGACTGCACTAGAAAAAACACTGATGATCTCTCAGGGACACCTAAATGGTGCTTTAACTTTATGAAGACAGGAGGTTTGAGCATGAGGACATGAATGAAACTTGCCCCCAAACTTCTGGCAGCCTATGAGACCCAAGTTTCAGAATTTCATTCTTAGGGGACCAACCTTCAAAAGACTCACAACTTTGAGCCATCCCAGATTGCCTACATGGATGAGGTCCCACTCACATTTGATGTGCAAGCCAGCAGAACTGTGGACATCAAAGGAACTAAGACCATGGCTGTTAAAACAAGTAGTCAGGAGAAAAAACATTTCACTGAAAAAACATTTCTAGCCTGTCGTGCAGATGGGACAAAGTTATCAACTATGAGATCTTTAAAAGAAAAACATTTATGAAAGAAAAGATTCCAAGTGGAGTTATTGTCCATGTGCATGAAAAAGGATGGATGAATGAAGAAAATGTGAAAATCTGGTTTAACAAAGCCTGGTCACGAAGGCCTGGAGGATTACTTGAAAAACCAGCTTTGCTTATTTTTGATCACTTCAAAGCCGTATTACAGAAAGTGCAAAAGCAATCTCAGCGGACTTGAAAACCCAACTTGCAGTGATACCTGGTGGGTTAACCAGCCAACTACAACCTCTTGATGTCCATTAAGGCCCTAATAAAGAAAGTGGACATCGTGGATGCAGTTAGCTGATAATGATTTCATGCCTATAGGCAGGATCAAGAAAGCATCTGTTGCCCAGGTTTGTGACTGGAACCTAAGATCCTGGAATGGTGTCAAGAAGGAAGCGGTTGTGAAATTATTTAAAAAATGTGGCATCAGCAATGCTATGGGTAGAACTGAGGACAGTGAAATTTACCAAGATGAGGAAAGTGACTCTTCAGAAGACACTGGTAATGCAGAAATTGAAGTAGACAATACTTCTGATGTTGACAGTGACGAAGAGTTCTTGGCCTTCTATGATGTATAAATATTGTGAATTTGTTACCTGTACATAACATTTCTTATACCTTGTATCTGGTTCTTGTGTTTTGTAATTATTTGTTACATAAAATTTCTTGTACCATAATATGTTAAAAAAAATGCTAAGATTCCTTTATAATACAAAAAACAAGTATCCAAATTTCAATAAATAAATAAATTGAATTAAAAAATTAAAAGACATAAAAACAGACTTCTGGCCAAGATGAAGGCCTAGGTAGACACACTGTGCCTCCTCGTACAACCAAAAGGACAACAACAATTTAAAAACAAAAAACAACCAGAACTTACAGAAAACTGAACTGTATGGAAGTCTGACACCAAGGAGTTAAAGAAGAAACATTCACCCAGACTGGTAGGAAGGGCAGAGACGGGCGGCTGGGGCAGAGAGGGCTCATGGCAAGGCGGTGGCTGGCGGACCCAGAGAGGTGATGGATTGTGGACCAGGCTGCCCCACATTTGCATGCAGATAAACCAGGTGAAACTGGGAAGTGGGACAGGCTGCACAACCTAGGGTCTCAGGGCGGGGAAATAAAGCCTCAAACCACTGACTGAAAACACCTGTGGGGGTTCAGGTGCCAGGAGAGACTCCCAGCCTCACAGGAGAGTTTGCTGGAGAGGCCCACAAGGTCCCAGAACCTACACAAACTCACCACCTGGGAATCAGCACCAGAAGGGCCCAATTTGCTTGTGGGAAGTGGCGGAAGGGATTGAAATCCAGCAGAGAGCCAAGCAAGTGCCATTGTTCCCTTTCAGACCCCGCCCCCACATATAGTGTCACAACCCAGCCATGTGGGTTGCTCCACCCCTCACTACATAACAGATGCATCAAGACAAAAAAAAATGGCCCAAATGAAAGAACAGATCGAAGCCCCAGAGCAAATACAACTATAACAGGGTGAAGCCAAGGGAGGGGCCCCAAATAGGGATTTGGAATGGGGCCCAGAACTCAGGGTGTCCAGGAAATATTAGGATGTCCTCACCCCCCCTCCCCCACAGGTGTGGGTTGGGGGAAGAGACACCTGGAGCTGGGCCATTGGGAGCTGTTTTGCATAGCAACAGCTTAGCAGCTATTCTGTGGCGTGGTCATTTAACATATCTATAACCTTTAACTGGTTACACAGGTATGTTAAATAGCTGTGGCCATGCTCTGAACCAGGGGAATGGAAGTAACTTCCCCCCCCAAAATGTAACTGGGGGGGGCAGGTCCCCAGGGTTACAGTGCCTACGTGAAAGCTTGGAGATGACTGGCTCCATGACATGGGGCCATGCCTGCTCAGGCTCACGATGGCAACCCAGTAAAGCTAGAAGGATATGAGAGTGCTGGCAAGGGTAGCCAATTGTGGGAGGAGTTGGAAATGGGGCTGCAAAGGAAGACTGGCGTGGGGATTTAAACCCAGACGTGGCAGCCATTGGAGAGAGGACCACGTGCTGGGGAAGTGCAGAGAGAACCACGAGGCTTTGCCAGAGTTGGGACTCCCACAGCCATTGTGCAGAGAGGACCACTCAGCTGTGGCCAAAAGAAAGGAGAGCCACGCAACATGTAAGAGAGAACCACTTGGCTTTGCCAGAGTAGGGACCCCCACAACTTTAGAAGGGGGAACTACCACCTGGCTTTAACAGAGATCCCGGCAACACAGCTGATGGTGCCGGGAACTGAGGGAGGGCAACCACCCAAGCACGGATTACTGGGAAGAACTGGGGGCTGCCTGAGCCACAAACTTCTATTTCTGTTCCTGAGACATGGTACCCCAGACTGGGCAAAGGGGGAAGGAAGGACTCTGTGTATTTGTGGGTGTTTTAAGGGACTTTGGGAATTTGATGAAGACATGACAGGTCACTACTTTAAGTCTGTATAGCATTAAATAAACATTTCCTTTCCTTTTCACAAATCTCTGGCATTGAGAGATGTATTTCCTCTGGCAGCAGACATAACGAACCTGGGGGGGGTTCCTTTTGGTAACAGCATATCGTCCCAGGCCCTGCCTTGTGGTTCTGTAACACAACTGAACAATGAAGAGATAGCCAACCTATCACATGCACAGTTTAAAACACTGGTAATCAGGATGTTCATAGAATTAGTTGAATTTGGTCGCAAATTAGATGAAAAAATGAAGGCTACACTAAGTGAAATTAAGGAAAATGTACAGGGAACCAATGGTTATGGGAAGGAAACTGGGACTCTAATCAATGGTGTGGAGCAGAAGGAAGAAAGAAACATCCAACCAGAAAAGAATGAAGAAAGAAGAATTCAGAAAAATGAGGAGAGGCTTAGGAACCTCTTGGACATCTTTAAACATTCCAACATTCAAATTATAGGGGTACCAGAAGGAAAAGAGGAAGAGCGAGAAATTGAAAACTTATTTGAACAAATAATGAAGGAGAACTTCCCCAATCTGGCAAAGGAAATAGACGTTCAGGAAGTTCAGAGTCCCAAAGAAGTTGGACCCAAGAAGGAACACACCAAGGCACATCATAATTACACTACCCAAGATTAAAATGAAGGAGAGAATCCTAGAAGCAAAGCAGTAAGAGATAAGGAGACAGTTACCTACAAAGGAGTTCCCATCAGACTGTCAGCTGATTTCTCAAAAGAGACCTTACAGGCAAGAAGAGGCTGGAAAGAAGTATTCCAAGTCATGAAAGACAAGGACCTACATCCAAGATTACTCTATCCAGCAAAGCTTTCATTTAGAATGGAAGGGCAGATAAAGTGCTTCTCAGATAAAGCCAAGTTAAAGGAGTTCATCACCACCAAGCCCTTATCATATGAAATGTTAAAGGGACTTATCTAAGAAAAAGAAGATAAAAAACATGTATAGTAAAATGACAGCAAGCTCACAATTATTAACCACCACTCCTAAAACAAAAACAAAAAGAAACTAAGCAAACATCTAGAACAGGAACAGAACCACAGAAATGGAGATCACATGGAGGGTTAGCAACAGGGGAGTGGGAGGAGGAGAGAGGGGGGAAAAGGTACAGAGAATAGGTAGCGTAGATGGTAGGTAGAAAGTAGACGGAGAGGGTAAGAACAGTATGGGAAATGTAGAAGCTAAAGAACTTATGACACATGGACATGAACTAAAGGGGGGAATGTGGGTGGGAGAGGGTGTGCAGTGTGGAGGGGAGGGAAGGGGGAAAATGGGACAACTGTAATAGCATAATCAATAAAATATATTAAAAAATGAGCAAAAAATATTAAAAGATTTTCTTCCTGAAAGTTTGGGCTAAAAACATGGGTGTGTACACAGCAAAACAAACCCAATCAATTGTTAGACAAATTATGATACATCTACTTAACTGAACAGAATGCAGGCATTAAAAGCAACTTGTTAACATAAGAATGACTGAGATACAGTTCAAAGTTAAAGGAAAAAAAACCCATCACAGTATGAGTAATTTTTTATTTAAAATAATTGCCAGAAAAACTGTGAAAGAATGTATACCAAAAACATTCCAGTTATTATCTCCTGATGTAGGGATTCAAATTTTTTTATGTTTGATCTTTGCTGGGTTATCTTTTCTACATAGAGAAGAAGTTTTTTGCATTTGACCATATATTACTTTCATAACCTGGGGGAAATGAATGTCAAAAATAAAATTCAGCACTCAGTTCTTTAAGAGCAAAAATAGAAAGAGTCTGAAGGAAAAAACCCAATGGGAAAGGATGAAGAGGCTTCCACATTCCCACTATTCCCATGTGGAGTTATCTTCACACCACTGTTTGACTCCAGCAATAGAATTATAACTGCAGTAGCAGATGCATAGACAAATTCATTTCTCTTTAATTCAGCAAAGCCTAGCTTTCTATTTTTCGAAGCATTTTCTAGGAAATAAAAAGCCATAGAAATAAGCAAATTTACTTAAAATGGACTCCTTTTTTCAACGATAATTGAACAATAGGTACACAGGATTTCGCTGCCCACTATTAAACCTCAGCCTCATCTTGCTCCAGTTTTGTTGAGCCAGACACACTGACTGGACATTTCTTAAGCTTGATATGACCCTTATGTGACCCACAGTTTCTATGGCAACTTGCCCTGATTTTCCAGGGACCATATGTTCTCAATATAGCAGATAAATAGGTGATGACTAAAGAAATTTATTTATATTATGTTCTTATTTCCAATCTTGAAGGACGTCCATAGTCCTAAGTACACTTGCATAGCAAAGGTGACCACCATATCGTAAAGCCTAACAAAAGAATAGCTTCCCAGAACTCTGTCCTTACAGGTCTAAAATAGATGAAGTAATACACAGAGCAACAGAGACAATGGGAAAAGGTAGGTTATTTTTTATCAGTATACTGTATTATACAGAAGGGAAGGGAAAAACAACAAGAAAATTGTTTCACACTTTTATCTACTTTTAAAATGTTAGGATATATTTCCAATTCAAATATTAAGAAATATAGATAAAAATATTTGCAGATTTTTGTTCTCAGGGTCTACAAAATAAATAAAAATTCAGGAACCACAAGAATAAGTTGATTTTGAGAAAGGGCTAAGGAGTTAGCTCTTTTTTTTTTTTTTTTAAAGATTTTATTTATTTATTTTTAGAGAGGGAAGGGAGGGAGAAAGAGAGAGAGAGAGAAACATCAACGTGCGGTTGCTGGGGGCGGTGGCCTGCAACCCAGGCATGTGCCCTGACTGGGAATTGAACCTGCAATGCTTTGGTTCGTAGCCCACGCTCAATCCACTGAGCTACACCAGCCAGGGCTAGGAGTTAGCTCTTAAAGGGCTTAAGTTTTCATTCCACAGCTGCCTGTTTTAATAAGGTTCTCATATTCCAAAACAGATGGACAATTTCAAACTTACCTTGCTGAATTCCTTTCATTCTTTGTTTTTTCCCTGGTTCTTTAGAAAACGATGATCCTAACGCAATACTGGAGGGTTCTTTAGCTTGTCTGTATTGTTTCAGCTGACTGGCAAAATCTTCCTCCATTTCCTGACCGTAATTACCGAAGTTGTCATCACTGTAGTTACCGAAGTTGTCATCACTGTAGGTACTGTACTCACCATATTCTTTACTTTTATATTTCTTGTTATGTTGACTCTTCCTTGATGTCATGTAGCTTCCAGATATATATCCATGCTAAATGAAAATGGACAATTACTATTAGGATTTTTCAGTTACATACAGGAATTGATTAACACAGGACATCTTCCCCTACCCCCATAAAATTGGGAGAAAGATGGAGATAGTTATTAGTTCTGCCTCTTGGTTAGTACTGATCTAAGACACTATTTAAAACTAAGTTCATAAAATAAATGCTATTCTGATATGATCAAATTTCATAATGTTCAAAGATCCTTGCTGGTATGTTTTATTCACTTTTTGCTTTCCATGTCCCATGTCTCAACATTTGTATATACAGGATACTTAAAAATCCACACCATCATATGTGAATTCCTTCCCCTCCAAACAGAAGAGGTCTTTCTGAAAGTAAGAACAGTTTAGTAAAAAAGCTAGGGGGAGGGGTAGAAAATATATATAGTCTCCTAACATTAAAAAGTTCCCATTTACACATTGGAATATATTATATTTAATAAAAAACTATATGTTTCAAAATTTTATAAAAAGGAAATTTTTTTTCTGAGGTCTAATATTAGATATTCACTAGAAATGAAAGACATGTAATAAATAAACTACTCATTAGGAACTGTTTATTATAATATACCTTATTAACTTTATGACTTCTTTCCTAAAGCATATGAAAACAGAAAACATACTCCAGTCCTAGAAGTTTATTTAATGTCAGTATTCAAGCCTGTATCTATTCACTAACACACTTTATTAGTTCTCTCATACCTTCTGTCAATTTTTTATGAAAGAAAAAAACTGCATACAATTATAACTTGAGAATCCAGAGAAACCCAGATGATGATTCATCTTCAGCTTAGTACATTTTAAATGTGATATAAAAATACTGTCATGGCAGAATACCAACATGAGACTATGTGTTTTTAATAAAATGCAGAGAAACATTAAGTTCTTTTCAGTAGAGAAAATATGTAACTAATGCAGTCAAAAAAATCAATTAGCTCATCAATTTAAAATTTTGAAGACACTGTATTAGATTTTTCACTTATTTTAAACACTATTTTTAAAGTTTATAAACTGTTCTCAGTCTACCACTTCAGAAATTCAGAGGAGGAATCAAAATTATACACAAAAGGCAGTGTTTGTGACATTTCTAAAGAAGTCAATAAAGTAAAACAAAAAGTAATTACTTAAGTTAGAGCTTAATTAGTTGAATGGTACCTACATTTCCTTTTATAAAAATGTAATTACATTGATGCTTCAATGATATATTTCAATGCTTTATGACTAAAAATTACTGTTAAAGGGTATAAATTTTTCTCTAGAGATTATAGATGTTTGTCACAAAATCCTTTTTCTTAATATTAATTCAATTCTTTGATTTTTTCATAGCCTTTACAAAAATAATCTTCATATTCCTCATTTTTAAAATAGAATTATCCCTAGCTTCAGGTTATCTCCTCCCTAGTTTTCCAAACTGCAAACATCCCTAAGGGCCCTTGAATGATGCAAACACCTCATCCCAGGGCTCCCCGCACAGTGGAAGTCTGTGGCTACATTAGAAGTCTGTCCTGAGAGTCGGAGAGCCACCCACACTGACTACAGAGCAGCCCCAATAGTGACCTAGCAGAATGTCCACTTATGCTGCACGTGTTCACCATCTGAATGACCAAAGCACATGCACAAGCGAGGACCTAGCAAGTGTTTTTTAAAGCCCTCATGAAAAAAGATAAAAGCAATGAAAAAGACTGTTAAGTTCTACTACAGAATATAGTTTCTCCAACCACTGTATTGACTGATTATTAGGCCATCTATACTGCTAGAAGGCCCTGTTTCTGACAACCAGGATCCGGCCCCACGCAATCTCTGTGAACGTGAAATGAGGGACCAGGAGGCCCTGGACTAAGATGAAGAAAAGGGAAGCTATATTGAGTCGTCTACTATTAATACTATATTCTATTTTTGGCTTGTAATTTTGTAGAAGTTGTATGAGTAGATACCTGTATTTTAAGAAAATGGGGTTTTTAAGATGTACTTAGGGTATTTTCTAATCTTAGTGAGTCAACTCTATAACACATGTGGAGGAAATAGTATGGAACTTTTTCTTCTTCTAATGGCAGAGTAGGTAATTAATTTAAAGCAGTCTTCTTCCTAAAAAACATAGAAAAGATAGACAAAAAAATTTTTTCAAGTCCACTGTAGCTATCAGAAAGCTAATTATTAGTGAGGGATTACTGGAGGGATCTATGGAGCAGATGAAAATCCCTAAGCGACCAGCATTTATAGCTGTCTTTGCTCTGAGAGCATCAGCCCATCATGAAAAATCAGTCATAAGGTCCAACAGCAATTCTGATCTATAGGAACAAAAGGGGAGTCAGAGTCTGGAAAAGAGAGAAGCCTTAGCACCCCCCACCTGCCAAATTTGGGAGAATTTCAAAATGTGACTCTGCAGTCCAACCTTAAGTCATTAGGTGGCCCAGAAAACTCTCAAATCCTGACAAGGGAATCAAGTTTGTATGGGTCAGCAGGAATCTAGAAAAACCAAGTGAAAATCCTCTCTGAAAGACATGACTATTGTCTTAGGCCTCAAGTTATTTATATAAAATACACTGTATACAATACAAAAACAAATAAACAAAAACCCAGGCATATAAGACCCCATAAAAAAGAACCACAAAAGCAACAGGTAAAAGAAATACAGAGTCCAGATGGTGGAATTTATGTGACATAAATTTTAAAATATCTGTGTTTGCTATTTACAACTAAAAGACATGAGAATTTTAGAAGGTAAATTGAAACTACAAAAATTACTTTGAAGATGTGAGAAGGAATCAAGTAAGTCTCTAGATGTGAAAAATACAAATACTGAAGTGAAGAACCTGACAGATGAGTTTAAAGGCAAATCAGACCCTCTAAAGGGAAGAGGAGAGGTGGAGAGAGATGAGGGAGAAAACAAAGCATGTGCAGTAAAACGTTCATCACAGGAAATCTGGTGAGAGACACACAGGGGTGCATTCTGGTCACTTTTTCTAAATTCTTGTGACAAAATAAAAAAATTACTAAAAATGAGAATGAAATAAACAAATTCCCAATAAATAAAAGCGAGAATATACTGACAGCAAACCCACACCACAAGAGATGATTTAAACTCAGAAGAGCACTGGAAATGAAATGTGGGTATATACAAATGATCACCCTTTTTCTTAATTTCTTTAACTGAGTTCTTGAAACAAAATTGCATTGAATTGCAATGAATTGCATTCAATTACATTGACTCTATAGGGATATATAACAGTTAATACATGACAATAACTATACTGTTTGAGAAAATATGCGTCACTTAAAACAAATGCCCTACTGTTTGTATGTACTAACTGTCCTTCACAGTGGCCTTCAAAGAAGGCTATGTACTTATTACAGTACTTCTGCCACTGTCTTAAATATTCTGCATCTCCTGTTTTGGAAATACTTTCAGTGACAGCATATGAATCAAGAGCTTATAAATTTCATTACTTGGTATTTTCTGAAATAGCAATGCCCACACTGAGCATTCTTCATTCACTGGAAGAGTTCACAAATGAATTTTGACTAATTCTAAAAAGTAAATCCAAGTGCAAATGGTGAAATTTAAGTATACCACATTAGTGTTTGCTGAACTAGTTTAAAAATTTTGTCATTAGCAGTAAAATAATTCTAATGAATAGTTGTTCAAATGTTTAGAGAAATGGCAGCATCATTCACTTCAAGATCATAGGACACACTGAATATGTGTGTGTGTATACACACACACACACACACACAAATATATATTCTTATATGCACCTAACTACATAAAATTATTAACTAGAGTATAATTCTTTTCAAAGTTTAAAAAAGACATTTTATTAAAACTTATTTATCTAACAGTCACTGAGCAACTTCAACTAGACCTCATAAAGTCTGGGGTTTTTCAGATAGAAGCACGATGATCTGAACATTCTCCCCTGCTCCGGGGAATCTTTCTAGCACAAATGATTTTTATACTGAAAACTTTGTTCATACAGTGCAACATATTTAAGAAAGATATAAAGTTTATCATGTTATTTTAAAATGCTTTGTGTTTAAAACACTTCAAACAATTTTTCAATTTAAAGAGGTAGATGTCACCCTGGCTGGCATAGCTCAGTGGATTGAGCGCGGGCTGCGAACCAAAGCATTGCAGGTTCGATTCCCAGTCAGGGCACATGCCTGGGTTGCAGGCCACAGCCCCCAGCAACCGCACATTGATGTTTCCCTCTCTTTCTCCCTCCCTTTCCTCTCTAAAAAATTAAATAAATAAAATCTTAAAAAAATACAATTCAAAAAAAAAAAGAGGTAGATGTCACAAAATTTAAATGTTGAAGTCTTAACCTCCAGTACCTCACAATGTATTTAGAGATCAGGACTTTAAAGTGGTTTGATTAAGCAACAAAACAAACAAGCAAGCAAAATAGAACCAGAGACATTGAAATTAAGAACAAACCAACACTAACCAGAGGGGAGGTGGGAGGGGGTAATGAGGGGAAAAGGAGGAAGGGTTTTCAGGAACATCTATAGAGGACACATGGATAAAACCGTAAGGGGGTAGGATCAAGCAATGGTAGGAAGTGGGGACAGCTGGGGTGGGGGAAAAATGGAGACAGCAATACTTGAACAACAATAAAAAAAAGTTAAAAAAAAAGAAGACTCTCATTGGTATTTTGATAGGTATTGCACTGAATATGTATATTTCTTTAAGTAGTAAAGATATTTTGACTATACTAACCCTTCCAATCCATGAACACAGTATATATCCTTCCATTTATTTGTGTCCTCTTCCATTTCTTTCTTCAGTGTGCTTAATTTTTAAAGTATTATTTATTTCATTAAGGAATACACAAACTTGATTTTAAAAACAACTTGTTAATGGGGAGTTGTCAATGAGTACAGAGTTTCAGTTTTGCAAGATAAAGTTCTGGAGATTGGCTGTGCAACAATGTGAAACTATTTAACACTACTGAACTCTACACTTAAAAATGGTTAAGATGGTAAATTTATGTTAAGTGTATTTTACCATGATTAAAAGAAATCTTGCCCTGGCTGGTGTGGCTCAGTGGTTGAGTGCTGGCCTGTGAAGCTAAGGGTCACCAGTTCGATTCCCAGTCAGGGCACATACCTGGGTTGTGGGCCAGGTCCCCAGTAGGGAGCGTGAGAGTCAACCACACATTGCTGTTTCTCTCCCTCTTTCTCCCTCCCTTCCCTCCTCTAAAAAATAAAATCTTTAAAAAAATGTGATATATGCATATAATGGAATATTATTCATCCTTAAAAGGAAAAAAATTCTGACACATGATACACTACAACATGGATGAACCTTGAAAAGATTATAAGCACAATAAGCCAGATACAAAAGGACAAATATTGTATGATTGCACCTATATGAGGAAGCAGAGAACAAAGTATAACAGTAGTTATATGGGGATAGGGGAGGGAAAATGAGGTTTTATTGCTTAGTGGGAACACAGTTTCTGTTTGAGATGATGAAGTAGTTCTGGAAATGGATAATGATGATGGTTGCACAACACTGAATCTACTTAATGCTACTGAACTATATTTAAGAATGGCTAAAATGGTAATTTTATGTTATGTATACCTTATTATGATAAAAAAGGTAATACCTGAGAAAATGTGATGTCATAATCCCTGTAGAAACCAGTTCTTTTTTTGTGGGAACTTTCTGCATGTTCGACATCTGAATCAAGGCTGTAGTCTGAACTGTCATCACTAGATGGAGAATTATGCTAAAAGAAGGAAAAAACAAATATGTTACCTTTGCAAAGAGAAGAATGTTGATTTTTTAATTTTTTGTTATATTACAGAACACCCATGGGGATGTGAAGTACAGCATACGAAATGGAGCAGCTAAAGAACCTATGCATGATCCAGGGACATGAACAATAGTGTGGGGTTGGCCTGAGAGAGTGGGAGTTAGAGGGGGCCAAAGGGGGAAAAATTGGGACAACTGTAATAGAATAATCCATTATACATTATTAAAAAATAAAACAAATAAGAACAGAGTATTTTTAAACCTATCCAGTCTCCATGAGGTCTTTCATATACAAAACATTCCTGCAGCCTCTGTTCATGGTATTTCCCAACAGTGGAACATTTTCTTCCTTTCTTTTCTTTTCAAATTCCATTTTTTAAAAATATGAACTCTAATCCTTGCTTCTGCCTACCTTTCCTCAGTGTCTTTTATGTTATTTAAACTGTAAAATTAGCACATTGTCAAATGTCTAACTTTGTATACTACATTTTATTATAGTTTTCATTTGATAATTGTTTTATGGCTATGATCATAATCTCACCAAATAAAAACAAAGCTCTCTGTAGAATTAATGTATTTTTCTTCTTTAATCAATGTATTTACCATAACACTAGCCAATAAATTCATATATACTATCTGGTTATTTCAGACTAGTTAAAGACTCTACAGACAAATAAATTAACAAATCTTATAGGGAGAAAGTTTAATAAAACTAACCTTAGGGAAAAGGGGTCTGGGACTAGTCACAGTATCCTGGGAGAAAGAGGTATTGAGCTGAGCCTTCCTACCTGAGATTGTATAACCTTCTAGCCTGGAGCAGAGGGCAGCCAGTAAGAGAGAGGCCTGGGTTGCAAGCAAGAAATCAGCATACTGAACTGGTATGATGTCCTATTCTATTTCTAACAAAACTTAAAATTTTTCTGACAGCAAAACAGATGCTAGAATGTTCCCTCTTCATTAGGCCATATTATTGGTTTTCTGTGCAAGAACTGCTTTCTCATACAAAATCAAATGTGGTATATAGCTGGAACCAATTGGTAGAATTTGTGGGTTCAGTAGAAATGGAGCCTTCTCACACTCCCAGTAGGGAATTTGTGTCTTCTATCTCTGAAACTTCAGTTCATCTCTACACACGCGTTTGAGATGCCCCTCTATCATATACTAATTTTCCACAGGCATTCGGTCTATATCTAAGTTTATTTCCTGCTCTGTTGGTCTGTCTGTTTTCCATGTACCAGTACCACACTCCACTCCTTTAATAACTGAGGCTTTCCCATGTTAGGGTCACCCCACGTATTATTCCTATTTGGGTGTTCCTATACATTTCTGTATGGTAGTTTTAACAGTAAGTCCATAAATTCGTTATTCCTCCTACCTTTAAGGCATGAGGATTCATTCCTCTCCCCTTGAGTGCAGGCTAGAACTAGAAACTCCTGTCTAGCAAATAGAATGTCAGAAGTGATGGCATGTGCTTCAGAGGTCAGGTTATAAAAAGACTTTAGCTGTCATCATGGGGGCTCTGCTGCTCACTCTCACTGTCAGTTCACTTGCTTAGGAGGAAGCCAGCTAAGACCATCAAGACACTGAGGCATCCTGCAGAGGATCCACATGGTAAGGAGCCAAGAGAGGGAACTTGGAAGAGTATCCTACTGCAGCTGAGCCTGGAGATTATTGCAGCCTCAGGAGAAATGCTGAGCTACAGCTACCTAGTTCAGCTTCACGTACATTTCTGACCCACAGAGACAGGGAGATAAATTTTTGTTGGTTTAAGCTTCTAAATTGAGGCAATAAGTTGTTGCAGCAGCATTTACTAACATGATTGTGATGTCCCAGAAGGCTGTGCTGCCATAACAAGTATCTACTGTAAAAGGTAGCAGTGGTTTGGGAACCAGGAAGCAGATATAGACTGGAAGGACTTACGGAAGCATTAATTGGTGAAAATCTGAATTGTCTTGAATCACTGTTAGCAAAATTAGAGTGTGTGGCAACTTAAAGGAAATTAAGAGCCCTGGCTGGTGTAGCTCAGTGGATTGAGTGCCAGCCTGTGAACCAAAGGGTCTCTGGTTCGATTCCCAGTCAGGGCACATGCCTGGGTTGCAGGCCAGGTCCCCAGTGGGGGCCGCGTGAGAGGCAACCACACATTGATGTTTCTTTCTCCCTCCCTTCCCTTCTCTCTAAAAATAAATAAATAAAATCTTAAAAAAAAAAGGAAAGTAAGAAATATCTTACCAAAATTGGAAGAAGGGAGACCCTTGTTATCAAGTTTACTAAAATTGGAAGAAGGGAGATCCTTGTTATGCAGTGGTAGAAAAATCAGCAACAATGTTTGTTACGTTCAGGAATGTGAAAAACAGAAAATGTGTCTAATGAGCTAGGAGATCTGGTTAAGATTTTGAAGCAAAATTTTGAAAGTATCCATCTATGAGGAAAGATAAATTAAAAGTTTCAAAAGTTTTTACCCTTAAAATATCTAATTTTATTTTTGTTTTTCCTTTTTTCTTTATTAGTTTGGCCAATGGTTCATATAAGTTGTTGATTTTTTAACAACTTGTTTTTCATCTAATTTTCAAGTTCTGCTTGTAACATTATTATGTCCCTATTTTTTTCTACTTAAAATATTTTATTTTATATTCAAAACTGTTTTATACAAGGAAATACATATACATGTATTTAACAAGTGTTCAAAGTAGGTCTTCAAACTAATCTAGGCTATAAAAATAAAACTTGTTTATTTTTCCAGAACACTTTTGCCTCCTACTTTTACAGAAAGTTAGTGAGTCCTATGCTACTCTCCTTTTGGCTGAAGAGAAAACCCACAGTTAGAGGAAAAGGTCCTGCTTAAGATTAACAACAGATGGCACAAAGGCCAGGATTCAAAACGAATTCTTTGATTCCAGAGTCAGTTTTCTTTCATGAGTGCAAGGGACAATATTTTTCTTTTTTAAAATATATTTTATTGATTATGCTATACTCAACAGTTGTCCCATTTCCTCCCTTCATTCCCCTCCACACTGTACACCCTCTCCCACCCACATTCCCCCCTTTAGTTCATGTCCATGTGTCATAAGTTCTTTAGCTTCTACATTTCCCATACTGTTCTTACCCTCTCCGTCTACTTTCTACCTACCATCTACGCTACTTATTCTCTGTACCTTTTCCCCTTCTCTCCTCCTCCCACTCTCCTGTTGCTAACCTTCCATGTGATCTCCAATTCTGTGGTTCTGTTCCTCTTTAGATGTTTGCTTAGTTTCTTTTTGTTTCAGGAGTGGTTGTTAATAATTGTGAGCTTGCTGTCATTTTACTATACATGTTTTTTATCTTCTTTTTCTTAGATAAGTCCCTTTAACATTTCATATGATAAGGGCTTGGTGGTGATGAACTCCTTTAACTTGACCTTATCTGAAAAGCAAGCACTTTATCTGCCCTTCCATTCTAAATGAAAGCTTTGCTGGATAGAGTAATCTTGGATGTAGGTCCTTGTCTTTCATGACTTGGAATACTTCTTTCCAGCCCCTTCTTGCCTGTAAGGTCTCTTTTGAGAAATCAGCTGACAGTCTGATGGGAACTCCTTTGTAGGTAACTGTCTCCTTATCTCTTACTGCTTCTAGGATTCTCTCCTTCATTTTAATCTTGGGTAATGTAATTATGATGTGCCTTGGTGTGTTCCTTCTTGGGTCCAACTTCTTTGGGACTCTCTGAACTTCCTAGATTCCTAGAAGTCTATTTCCTTTGCCAGATTAGGGAAGTTCCCCTTCATTATTTGTTCAAATAAGTTTTCAATTTCTCGCTCTTCCTCTTTTCCTTCTGGTACCCCTATAATTTGAATGTTGGAATGTTTAAAGATGTCCCAGAGGTTCCTAAGCCTCTCCTCATTTTTCTGAATTCTTCTTTCTTCATTCTTTTCTGTTTGGTTGTTTCTTTCTTCCTTCTAGTCTACTCCATTGATATGAGTCCCAGTTTCCTTCCCATAACCATTGGTTCCCTGTACATTTTCCTTAATTTCACTTAGTGTAGCCTTCATTTTTTCATCTAATTTGCAACCAATTTCAACCAAGTCTGTGAGCATCCTGATCACCAGTGCTTTGAACTATGCATCTTATAGGTTGGCTATTTCTTCACTGCTCAGTTGTATTTGCTCTGGGGCTTTGATCTGTTCTTTTATTTGGGCCATTTTTTTTTTGTCTTGTTGTGCCTGTTAAGTATGGGGGGCAGAGCCTTAGATATACACCAGGGCAGGGCAACCCACATGGCTGGGTTGTGACACTGTATGTGGGGGAGGGGTCTGAGAGGGAACAATGGCACTTGCTCCCTTCTCTGTTGGATTTCAGTCCCTTCTGCCACTTCTCCCAAACAAACTGGGCCTTTCTGGTGCTGATTTCCGTGTGGCTGGGCTTGTGTATGTTCTAGGACCCTGTGGGTCTCTCCAATGTACTCTCCTGTGAGGCTGGGAGTCTCTCCTGGCACCTCAACCCCCACAGGTGTTTTCAATCAATGTTTTGAGGTTTTATTTCCCCAAGCTGGGACCCTGGGTTGCGTGGTCTGTCTTGCTCCCCAGTTTCACCTGGTTTACCTGCGCATGAATGTGGGACTGCCTGGTCAGCCAGCCGTCTTGCGCACCGTGCCCCGCTTCATAATCGCCGCCTTGCTGGGTTTGGCCAATGCCACTCCGCACCCGAGGTCTGCCAGCTGCTGCCTGTGCGCCCAGTGCCACCACTTTTTTTTGCCTCAACCCCTCTCCACCAGGAGGCCCAACTCCACCCCTCCTATCGGTCCAGATGAATGTGTCTATTTTTACTCCTTGGTTGTCAGACTTCCATACAGCTCAATTTTCTGTCAGTTCTGGTTATTATTTTGTTTCTAAATTGTTGTTCTTATTTTGGTTGTGTGAGGAGGCACAGTGTGTCTACCTATGCCTCCATCTTGGCTGGAAGTCCTCCCTCCTATTTCTTAGTCTTACTTTGCTGTTTTCTAGCTTTTAATACTATAGTTCTATAATTTTTCTTCTGGTAATTGCTTTAGCTGTACTCCAATAACTCTTAGATGTCAAGATTTTATCATCATCTTCATGAAATTCTGTAGTTTTAATGTTTAGTTAGTTTTCTATACAAAAAGTACAGCAAGTATTCAAATTAAAAAACAGGCATTTTTGTTTCTTGACTTTGTTACTAATGTCTAGTTTTATTGCATTGTGGTTTAATATTTCTCTTTGTGCTATTTCTATTCTATCAAATTAATTGGAGTTTTCTTTGTGGCCTACAATATGGTTTGTTTGGATGTACTTGGCAAGGAAATACGTTCTCAGGATATACAGCTTACTTATATTTATATTTCTTTAATACCCTTACCACCTTTTCATCTACCTGGTTAATTGTGTTGGGTTAAGAGAGGTATACTGGTATATCTCCTGTTATTAGTGCGTTCCTTCCTGTCTATTTCTTCTCATAGCTCCTACAGTTCCTGCTATATGAAGGTTTGTGTTTTAGGTGATATGAAATATTAATATCTTCACTGTAAGTTGTAACTACTAACATAAAATGCCCTTCTGTTTCTTTCAATGCCTTTTTGACCTAAACTTGATTTTTTCACATATCAACGTTTTGACTTCTACCTTCTCTTTCTTTCCATTTGCCTGTATAGCTTTACCCATTTTTAAAATCTTTCCTTTGTGCATAGCTCAGAGTTGGATTTTGCATTGTTTGGTATATCTTTTGGTATTTAGGAAGATGTGTGTTTAAGAGACTTATTATGAATGAACAAATAGAGTGAAGCAAGGTAAGGATTTGGGCTAACAGACCCCCTCCACACATACCTATGTTTGGGTAGTCACCTCTTGGGGGGGTCGGAGCTGGCACCACCTTTACCTGTCAATCAATGTTTAACTCCCTCAAACCCATCCCACCAACTGTATAAGTCCTCAGAACAAAGGACGAGTCCTCTTTTTGGCCACCTGGGTGTTGACACCCATCCATTGGCAACCCTACTTTTGTCACCCTTGCTTTTGCTTTCCCATTAGAACTTAGCACTAATAAACTTTGCTTACATGATAGGCTTGCTGATCTATAATTCTTTACTGCATCAGTAAGAAGAATGGAGTTTCTGGGAGTTTTTTCCTGTGACATGTAAATGGTGCAGTGACTCAGATTTCACCCTTTTGTCTCCAGCCATTTGGACACTGTGAGTACAGTTTCTCACCTTTGGGGTAAAGGAGATGCTGCGCTGTGGGGGTGGGGCATTCAAGTTGCTACTCCTGTGTTTGGAGGTAGAAACAATGAAATCTGGAATGAGTGTCCAGTTCCGCCCTGGCTCCAAAGACAAAAGAAGCACTTCTTCCCTCCAGCCCAAATCCTTAGCTGTCCTTGTGTGAGTGGAAGCCTCACAGAGGTGTCTGAGGTCCATCCCTAAGGATTGCAGAGGCCTCATAGGGAACTCCCATCACCCACCACATGGATTCCTTAGCCTTTTCTGATTCTAAACCTGACCAGAAGAAAAGTCATTTAGATCATAGGCCTATCATAAGCGTGCAGCATCTCTCTCTTCTGGGTGGCTTCTCATAGCACCTTTCTTTTCTCTAGCACTTCAATTTACATCCAAATACCCCTAGCAGGACCTGCAAGGAGGGACAATGTCACATTTGCTAGGTGAAGGTCTTGCTCTCTCCCTCTCAAGAAACTGCTGCACCCTCGGGCAGGGGTCAAGCACTTAAAAGCCATTAGGGTGCTTGCTTCCACAAAGACATCCATGAAAGGATAAGCTGGGATGTGGATGGGTACAGAATGCTAGGATTCCCACCAGCTGCAAGCAGAGGTCCACGTCAAAAGAGTCACACTGTAAAGCAATCACCCTCTAATCCTTGCAACATATTCCCCACTTAGGTTTAGTTCTCTGGAGGAGAAGGCAAGATTTTAGCCCTTAGTGAAAACTGCTGGCTTTTCTAGGTTCTTTTCTCCTACTTATGCTTTTTCTTCACACAAATGTGCTTCATTCTTAAGTTTCCCCCTCTTCATTTCATAATATACTCCTTAGGTGAAATGTCTGGGAACCTAATCATGTTTAAGTTTTAAGAGAATTATTATACATGAACTATTTCCCTTACACTGCCATTTTCCATTAACCTGAGTCACAGTCCCTTCTTCACATACTGTTTGTTTACAAATGGAACCAATAGTGAAATTAAGCAGTAACCCCTTCTTCTGCTTTCTCTTTTTCATTCCTAGGATAATAATTTGAAGTATATCCTTTTATTCTCAGCTAATGTATATAAGGTAACCAACAAGCTTATCCTGCTTACCTGTACTCTTCTGTTTTTTCCTGACACTTTGACAGTTGCAATGTTCTGATACATAGTATTCTGCCCCTTTGTGTCCATTTAGTCCTAGTTTTACAAGTAAAATATGTGTGTATGTAGATCACTCTCATTTTCTCACCCAGTCCTTTTGGTTTTCTAAACTTATTTTCTAGCAGATTCTATAGGAAGGCTCACGATAATATTTTCTGAGTTCTATCACAGTTTTTCTGAAGACTTTCTATTTGAAGGTTGGTATTCAGTTGGATATAAAAAATCTTTTGCTTACATTATCTCCTGGCATAAAAGCTTGATATCAAAAATTTTTATGTAAATCTGGTTTTCTTTTAATAAGAGATTTCATCTTTTTTCCTAGATGACCAAGTGACATTTCCTCCAAATTCTATTTATGCTATTTGATTATAATTTGTATTGTTTTAAGATTTTTAAAAACATTTTAAAATATCAGATTAAGTTTTTTATATGTTTTGTGAATATTCTTTCTTTTCTGGAAGACTATTACTCTCTTTTTATAATAACTACTCATATGGAACGTGATCATGGTTATTATCTTGTTGCTCAGTGTAAAAGGAGGAATGGGCCAGAAAGCTTTCCTGGCTTCACTTCTCTAGGGTTCTTTTTTCTGATGTTGGCACGAAGTATTAAAAAATATAGCTGTGTATCTTCTCAAATATGCTTCTCCCATCCATTTCTTTCTTCAGCCCTGTGTGCTTATCCTCTCAGCATAGGTTCTACTCCCAGTAGTCCCTTCCTCAGTGTGGGATTGCCCCAGGAAACAGATTGGGTTAATGAGTATCAGGAGATCAACAGGCCCAGACCATTCCAGTACCATTCAGTTTTATGTGGCCCTCTTACATTCTCATGTGAAATAGAACAACAAAAGCCCCTCTCAGCTTCTGTTGCTGTTCCCAGTTTGACCCACAGGCTTTTTCCATGTTCACTGGGGACCCTGCCATTTGAGCAGAACATCTGTTGGCAATTTGTTTTCTGGAAGTTCCTTTACCTTCCCTCTGCTTCATTATGCAATTGTTGTTTGTGGTTTAGTCTTACACATTTGTATTTCTGACATTTGTGGGGATAACTTATTACTTCATTTTTTTGTAGATATTGCCAATGAGTTTTTGACTTTGCTATCCTAATTGCTTTATTTTTATGGGAGAAATTCAGGGAATTTCAAAAACTACATCACTCCCCTAAGTTCATCGTCAGAACAGGTTTCCCTTCTCTACTCCAATTCACATCTATTCAACATTCTGTTTTCTTGATAGCATTTGTTTTTCATTGGTTCATTGCCTTTCTCCATCCCTTCTTCAATATAATCTCTAAAAGAACAGAGACCTCTTCACTTATTACTGTAACCCCAAGCATACAGCACAGAAACTTCCATAGCAAGCATGTGATACATGTGAATAAATCAGTAAGTGGATGGACAATGCCAATGTTGTTAATTTGTATCTGCAGAGAATGAAACTTTCTTTTCTTAAGCTTCAGCATCCCACAAACTTCCATCAATTAAAAAGATGTATTTTAATTTGCATTAAAAGCTACCTTATTTTTTAAATCTTTAAAATAATTCATATGATATTCATGTTCAGAAATGTATTAATCACATAAAGATATAATCCATGTTTTATTAGAAAACAGGCAATGATTTATACTTTCTAATCTTCAGTATTGTATATTTCATACAAATTTACCAAAAGAATAAAAAGTAGACTCTAACTAACCTTGTATTTCTCACGTTTTCTCCTTTTAGATTTTTTCTTCTCTCTTTCTTTCTTGTGTTTTTTCCTTGATTTTCTGTAGGCTTTCTCATTTTTCTGCTTCTCATCCTCTTTTGTTTCCTGTTCTTGTGTTTCTTCAAATCCTGCATCATCTATTTCACCATCTTCTAATTCACCATCTTCTCTGTAGAAGATAATAAAAATTTTAATTTTCAAATGTCAAATCTAAAACAAATATTACAGAAACATTTCCAAAAGAAAAGAAGCATGTGATAAGAATTTAAGTTATACCAACTTCGATCAGGGTTGGCAAACATTTTCTGTAAATGACCAAGTAGTAAGTAAATATTTTAAATTTGCTGGCCACATATAGTTTCTGTGACAAATTCTTCCCTTTTTTTTCTAAAATAACCCTTCAAAAAATGTATGAACCAGTCTCAGCAACCAAAGTGTGCCAACCTCTGACTCAGATTAAGATTACTGACTCTGACAAAATAAATGCATAATGCAATACCATTCCAAAGTATTGCAATAGTTACCATCCACTAAAATACTTTATAAAAACGTGAAGCTAAAACACTTGAGGAAGAAAACACTCTAACTACAGAAGGGATTTTAACTTAGGGACCTGCTGACAGCTATAAATAAAAGTTTTAAGATAAAAACAATCTATATTAATTTTCATCATCAGAGTAAACTTCAACAAGCAAATTTCAACAGGTAGATAAATAACAAAACCTTAACCAAACAAAACCAAGGCAGAATAGTAAATTCCTCAACTTGAATTTGGAAAAAATATTCATAGTAAAACCATAAATCTAATTCTACTTCCCCAATACCAGTATCTTTGCTATTATAGAAGCTGAATCCTAGAAACAAACTTTTATATTGATTATGGCATGTTCACAATTATAGAAGCCAAAGTGTTCCTTAACAGTATTTTTAAGTGCAAATTCACCAACTGATCTACATGTGAAGACAAATACATAAAATAATTCTAACATTTAATCCTGCTTCCACACAGTTTGAAAAATGCAAACTACTACAAATAGTAGATGGTAGTACAGAAAGACAGATGTCTGTGTGTGACTGGAAGCAAATGAGAAGCACCCAAACTACCGTATGTGCATTTTATTTAAAATTACCACAAATATGTGATTTCTAAAATGTGAAACTGATCACGTCACACTCCTGCTAAAAATCTTCAGTGATGATGCAATAGCTCACATTTGCTTCAAAACAATTCACTGCAGATGGAGGAGGTGGCCTCAACAAGATTGGCTATGAGCTGGAATTGCTGGACAGTGAAATATGTGTAAGAGGGTTAATTCTACAATTCTCACTTTATGGGTGAAGTTTTCTATGATAAAAAGGCAGTATCATTGACCTGAGGAGGATGTCAAAACTCCTTGATAATTGCCAAAAGGCCCTTTATCACAGAGTCCCTGCTTACCCAGCTACAGTACTTTCAATTTCTTTACTTTCCAAGCCTGAAATACTGACTTAGAGAACCCAATTGACTGGCTTCTCTCAGCACTCACCCCTTACTCCTTCACTTGGCTAATTCCAATTCAATCTTCAGGACCCAGTTTAGATGTCACTTCCTCCAAAATGCCTCCACTAACTACGCACATTTAGGTGAAATGATCCATCCTAAGTACTTCCCTAATAATTCTCATCTCTTTATCACTGCACTCTAGACATAATATTTGGATAAGGTGTTCATTGGTTGGTGGGAGCAGGTTATATGAGTGTCTTTCATAGCTGTATCTCTAACTCCTAACATGATACACTGCTGTTTACTGAATGACCAAATGTGTAACATCCATAACCTTTGCCATTATAGAACAGCCCATGATATCACCCCAAACTGACAGTGAAATCAATGTTATTTTCTTGTAGTTTCTATTACAGAATCAAAGAGGTATATATCCATTCAGGTGAACTTGAAAATTTCTTGTAAGGCTAGGCATTCTAGCTGTTTTAAGAAAAAGGTTCTGAACTTTTGTAACACTATAATACTTTACAACCCAAGAAAAATGAGTGCATATATTCACCAAAAGACAAGTACGAGGATGTTCTTAGCAGCTTTAGGCATAATAGTGAAAATATTGCAAACCATCTAAATCTCCATGAACAGGAGTGGATACATAAATTGTACCTTATATAATACTATAAAGCAAATAAACTTAACTGCTATATACATATGAAGGAATCTCACGATATAATAAGAAGTCAGACATGAGAGATTCATTTGATGTCATTCATGTGCACCACAAATCCACATTTACATTAAGTCAGAATAGTGATGACCTCTTAAACGGTTGTAACTAACAAACACCAGATACTAAGGAGCCTTCTGGGAGTTCAGGTATTCTGGATATTATCTGTGTATCCTATATACACATATAGTATGTGCAAAACTTCGTAAGTTGTACACTTAAGAATTGTGTGCCTTACCGTCTAATTTTACACTGTAAAATTTAAAATACAAACAGCAACAAAAAGCCCCATGGGTGCTCAGTATCTCCTCCAACTTGAGCTCCTTACAGCATTTTTAAAGAGATTTTATTTATTTATTTTTAGAGAGAGGGGAACGAAAGGAGAAAGAGAGGGAGCGAAACATCCATGTGTGGTTGCCCCTTGCACGCCCCCTACTGGGGACCTGGCCCACAACCCAACCAGTGATCCTTTGGTTCACAGGCCTGAGCTCAATCCACTGAGCCACACCAGCCAGGGCGAGCTCCTTAAAGCATTATCATCTTTTTTTCTTTTTTAAAAATCCTTATTCAAGGTCATTTTGCAATGTTTTTGTTTTGTTTTATTTTAAGAGAGAGAGAAAAACATCGATCAGTTGCCACCTGTACATGCCCAGACTGGGGCTTGAACCTGCAAGTTGCTGCCATGACCAGAAATAGAACCCTCAATCCTCAGGTTACCAGATAATGCTCAACCAACTAGGCCACACTGGACAGGGCAGCATTTTTTTTATTTTAAAACCACTACTTCGTATTCAGCATTTTGACTACAGTTCCTTAAATACATAGAGCACTCAAGCTGAAAGTGCTGCATAGAATCGGAGTCCTTCTACTTTACATAAATTCTTTCACTGTGAAAATACAGAAAGTTTTGCCCTGACTGGTGTGGCTCAGTGGGTTGGTTGTCATCCCACAAATCAAAAGGTTGACAGTTTGACTCTCAGTCAGGGCACATGCCAGGACTCAGCCCAGAGTTGAGGGCTTCCAAGAGGCAACCCCCATTGATGTTTCTTTCTCTCTTTCTCCCTCCCTTCCCCTCACGCTAAAAATAAATTTTTATTCTTATTTTTTAAATATATTTTGATTACACTACTACAGTTGTCACATTTTTTTCTCCCCTTTACCCCTCTGCCCTGTACTCCCTCAACCTCTAGCATCTCTCCCCCCCACCCCCCCGCCACCCCTTAGTTCATGTCCATGGGTTGTAATATCAGTTCTTTGGCATATCCATTTCCTGTACTATACTTAATCTCCTCCTGTCTATTTTGTGCCTACCAATTATGCTTCTTATTCCCTGGACCTTTTCCCCTATTCTCTCCCTACCCTATCCTCCTGTGATCTCCATTTTTGTGATTCTGTTTCTGTTCTAGTTGTTTGCTTAGTCTGTTTCTGTTTTTTTGGTTCAGTTGTTGATAATTGTGAGTTTCTTGTCATTTTATTGTTCATATTTTTTCTTCTTTTTCTTAGATAAGTCCCTTAAACATTTCATGTAGTAAGGGCTTGGTGGTGATGAACTCCTTTAACTTGACCTTATCTGGGAAGCACTTTATCTGCCCTTCCATTCTAATTGATAGCTTTGCTGGATAAAGTAATCTTGGATGGAGGTCCTTGCCTTTCATGACTTGGAATACTTCTTTCCAGCCCCTTCTTGCCTGCAAAGTTTCTTTTGAGAAATCAGCTGATAACCTTATGGGAACTCCTCTGTAGATAACTGTCTCCTCTTCTCTTGCTGTTTTTAAGATTCTCTCCTTGTCTTTAATCTTGAGTAATGTAATTATGATGTCTTAGGTGTGTTCCTCTTTGGATCCAACTTCTTTTGGACTCTCTGAGCTTCCTGGACTTGTATGTCTATTTCCTTTGCCAGATTGGGTAAGTTTTCTTTCATTATTTTTTTCAAATAAGTTTTCAATTTCTTGCTCTTCCTCTTCTCCTTCTGGCACCCCAATGATTTGGATGTCGAAAGGTTTAGAGTTGTCCCAGAGGTTCCTAAGCCTCTCCTTATTTTTGTGAATTGTTGTTTCTTCATTCTGTTCAGGTTGAATGTTTATTTCTTCCTTTTGTTTCAAATCATTGATATGAGTCCTGGTTTCCTTCCCTTCACTATTGGTTCTCTGTACATTTTCCTTTATTTCACTTTGCATAGCTTCCCTTTCTTCCTTCATTTTGAGGCCATACTCAATCATTTCTGTGAGCATCCTGATTACCAGTGTTTTGAACTCTGCATCTGATAGGTTGGCTATCTCCTTGTTGCTTAATTCTTTTTCCAGAAGTTTTGATCTGTTCTTTCATTTGGGCCATATATCTTTGCCTCAAGCACCTGTTATGCTGTAAGGGCCAGAGCCTTAGGTATTTACCAGGGCCAGGCAACCCACCTGGATGCAAGGTGGTGCTGTATGTGGGAAGGGGCAGAGAAGGAACAATGCCACTTTCTCGGTTCTTGCCCCAATTTTAGTCACTTCCCCCACTATCCACAAGCAAAACTGCACCCTTCTAGTGCTGGCTGCAGGGTGGGTGGGCTTGTGTTTGTTCTAGGACTCCACAGGCCCCTCCAATGGACTCTCCTGTGACACTGGCAGTTTTTCCTGCCACCACAACCCCCACAGATTTTTACAGCCAAAGGTTTTAAAGCTTTCTTTCCCAGCTCTGGAACCCAGGGTTGTGCAGTCTGTCTCACTCCCTAGTTGCTCCTCCCTGTTTATCTGCATGCTAATGTGGGACTGCCTGGTCTGCCAGCCATGGTCTTGACAGACATCCTCTCCACCCTAGCCGTTCATCTCCACCCTTCCTACCAGTCTAGATGAATGTTTCTTCTTTAACTCCTTGGTTGTCAGACTTCCACACAGTTCAATTTTCTGGCAGTTCTGGTTGTTTTTTGTTTTTAAATTGGTTGTTGTCCTTCTTTTTGTTGTCCACAAAAAGAAGCATACCTACCTACACCTCCATCTTGGCTGGAAGTCCATTTAGCGAATATTTATTCATTAGCTTCTCAGTGGGGATACAATGGCAAATAAGAAAGAGACATGGTTTTCTCTGACAAAGTTTTCAATCTAGTGGTGGTGGAGACAGACAGACAGACATCAAAGAATCACAAAAATAAAATAACAACCATACAAGTATATGAAGAAGGTAAATAGTGCTATGAACACACACAGCAGGGAAAGTCTGGAAGGCCCTGAGGAAGTCATGAATGAACTGAGATGAGGAGTTAGCCAGAGAGATGAAGGGTAGGGAAGTGACCACTGGCAAACAGGAAATACAATGAGCAAAATTTCTGTGTAGGACTGAGACAGAAACTGAGACAAGGCCAGTGTCACTGGATCATAAAGAAAAGGAGGGAGACTGGTTCAAAATTATGCTGGAGTCATAGGTGACAGTAGGATCATGCAGAGCTTTGAGTATTCTGAGAGAAATAAGAAAGCTCTGAAATGTTTCCAGGAAAGAAAGTGATGTAATAAGGCTTCTATTCTTACTGAATGAAAAAGAGACCTACAGCGACAGAATACGTACAGGGAAGCAGCTGGGACTGCTACACTACAATAATCCAGTGGGAACCTAAAAGAATGGCAGGTACGTGGAGATTCTGACACTAGCCATATGCACTCAGATACACCCACTGTCACTGATGGGAAAGCTTTTCCCCCGATAATGTTAAGGAATAAAAAATTAGTTAAAAACAACAAATATTAAGAAGTAAATAGGCTATTATCCTCCAGGAAATCCTCCTTGAATATTACAAACATTCCCATGATTTATACCCTTATATCATTATCATCATTATTACTGCTGAGACCACTCCTTTTCATAGGGTCAAGATTTTCTTTAAAAATAGTAAGGATATGAATGTATAATGAGTAAATTTTCTATGTCATACCAGCACATAATTCCAATCATTCCAGCCTCAAAATTTTCAAAGTATACATAGGTACATACATATGTATACATCCATATGCATATATGTGTACACATACACATGCACATATATATCAGCTGGCGTAGGTAATGCATATATTAGTAACATATTAATGAAACATCTAAATTCAAGCAATTTTCCTGGTGAACTTTCCAGTATAAACTTGGTGCAGAGTACACCATGAAGTTATAAGTTAAAAGACCTTCTGAAGAAACAAAGAGAGTCCTTAAAGGGAGACCTATGCTTTTATTTAAACACATTTTCAGATAATAAAAAAGATTAAAAACAAATGAGCTATACATACATTCAAATAAAGACCTTGAAAATGGGCAGACCCAAAAGAAAAAGAAAAATGAAAATAATAAATATAAAGACAGAAATCAATAAAATAACAAAAGCAATAGAGAATGTAAATAAAACTTCAGGCTATTTTTTAGAGGCATAACCACCCACCACTCACTATCATACCAGTTGGTCTCAGTATCCTACAGTCATGCTAATATAGATATGAACAACAGAAAGTGTAAACAATTATATTTCAGCTGTGCCTTTAAAAGAGGACAAGTTGCCCTCACCGATGGGGCTCAGTTCATTGGGCATTGTCCTGCAAAGCGAAAGGTCTCTCATTCAATTCCAGGTCAGGGCACTGGCCCCACTGTGGGTTCAGTCCTGGAATGGGGTGTGTATAAGAGGCAACCAGTCAATGTTTCTCTCTCACATAGATGTTTCTCTTTCTCCTTCCCCTCTCTCTAAAAAATAAATAAAACAAAATCTTTAAGAAAAAATAAAAGAGAACAAGTTAAGCTTACAAGACCAAATACTACCTAGAACAGAACTTTTAAAAACCTTGGAGCCATGAGAGGGTTATGGATATATGACTTTTAACAAATTATTTTAAAACAATGCTCAATAATTTTAGTCTACATTTTTGATGATCTAATTCTTTCACTATTTGTCTATCATTGATTCCAGCTAATGTGTTCATAATTAAATAATTCTAAAGCAAAATACATCTTGATTCAAATTTGCAGTAAAAAATAAACTAGTGTGATGATAATTAACAATTACTGAACACTTACTATGCTGCCAGACATGTTGAATCCATTCACTTCATTACCATGTGAACTCTATGAAGTACTATTATTATTCTCATTAACCAGGTGAAGAAAGGAGACAAAGCTTAACTAACTGCTAACAGATGGCACAGCTAGAACCCAAACCCCCAGCACTCTGATTCTCAGGCCCATAACTTAACCACAAGAATTTGTTCTTAGTAAGAACTTGCAAATAGCCAAACCACTTCATAGCAGCTGATGTAAAGATTATCTAAGTCCTGGCTGGGTAGCTCAGTTGGTTAGTGTTGTCCCAATACGCCAAGGTTGCAGGCTTGACCTCTGGTCAGGGCAAGTACAGGAAACAACCAATGAATGTATCAGTAAGTGGAACAACCAATCTATGGTTTTCTCTCTCTTCGCCCCCCTAAACATCAATTTTAAAAAAAGATTATTTAAGAACATCACCATTTGGTATACAGAATATGAGGGTATTTACTGTAAAATTCCCCATTTTTATGTTTAAAAATTTTCACAATACCGGGGAAAGGAGATTTAATCAATGCATCATTTAGGTGGTATTTTAAGAGATGATACAAACACTGTTAAGGTTTGGAAGCTGAATTTTCTAATATGCAAAAGTAAATATGAGTTACTTCCATTCCACAGGAGTTATTTTAATGATTGTCAGGAAATGGCAGCCACCAGATTGGTTGGATTGATAATGTAGAACCTGGAGGTTATATACAGGGTAGTTTTTTGTTTTCTGTTTTTAATTGAACGGCACTTTTAAGTGCTTAAAGAAAATCAGTCAAAAAAGTTTTAGTCAAAATTTTTATGTATAGGTTTTTTTAAAGAGGTAAAAAAGACTTAAATCACACAGGGATTAAAAAAAGGATCTCCCTATTTCATTTCAGGATCTTACACAAGCTAATAAAGAGTGGTTCAGAGTAGGGAACAGCCTATTAGGTGAAAGCCTCCACATCAAAGTCAGAAGGAAAGAGGGGAATGCTGAAAGAAATGAAAATTGCTGTTATCACTAAGATTTGCCATTTAATTAAAACAAAAAGGGGCTAAGCACCAATATCCAGACAAGAGAACAGAATACTAATGAAGCTGCCAGAGCAGCAATTTTCACCTAAAGTTAAAGAAGACTCAAACCAAAAACAGAACAAAACAAGCAAACAAAACCCCCTCTTATTTAATGAGGACTCAGTGTTCTGACCAAGTGAAGTCACCTGAAACTGGAAATTAAAGTAGAAGTGTTACACAAAACAATAACCAACAATAGGTTTCTTAAAAAGACTAATTAATGCTTTAAATTCATGGCATTAAAACTGAATACCGTACTTAAGAAGACATCATTCATAGTAGGATAGAATAGAAGCTCTAGAGCTGGAAAACTGTGTCCAAGTCCTACTTTTCAGTCATAAAGTACCTATATGAACCTGAACAAATTATCTCACATTCAATACCCAGTTTGCTCATCTATAAGTGAGAATAACCAATTCACCACTGCAGTTAAGAACTAAGTGAGATCAGTTAGGTAATCACTTAGCACTGTACCTAGCAGACAGCTCTCAACTAAAGTCCTTTTTTCTTATGATTTACTTGAAATAGATACATTTGAATAAAATGGGTATGCTAGATTACAGGTATTTTCATTGAAATTGGGGAAGGTTATAAATCCAAGAGACATGGATTCTAGAAGGAAATTTCCCATATTTTCCTTCAGAGAATAAATAACAATGACAAACTATCCAAAACAAGGAAAAGCAGAAAGGAAGCTCGAGTGCACCAACTCTGAAGTCTGCTCATGAGGGTGTTTCTACTTACCCTATCATTAAGCAACACAACCATAATGTGTGTGTGAAAGCTCCCCTATTTCCAAAGTCTCCTGAATGCAACAACAAAACACAAGACAGAATGTAATACCCAGTGTTCAGAGTGACTATAGTGACAACAAATATTCATGATGACACAAAGTAACTTAGAAAAGAAAAAAAATCAGTAACTATCTATTTAGTAAGATAGGAAGGTATGCCATGCATTTTATTTACAAAGAGTTCCTTATTAAGAATTTAAAAATATATCCTTAAATTTGTATATTTGACGTCGTGAATGAAAAGCATTCCATTCCTCAAATATCCTTTATGCCATAAGCAGATACAGACAAAACTGTGAACTCATTTGCCATTCTTTTTTTTGAGATTACATTTTAAAAAATTTTATATTTCATTCACTAATCTCACTAAGCTAAAATTCACTTACTTTTGTTCCCTTTCAATTCATCCTCTTGATTTAGGCTCTTCAGAGAACAAGAAATTCAACAGAAACAAATCCCAGCAAACAAAATACCCTTAGAATTTGAAAGCCAGAAAGCAATCTTCCAGCTGTCATGATGCCAAACAAAAGCTAAAAAAATTTTGATGGATGAATATATAACAACTGCGTGAAACTGCTTCTGACTCAGTATCTAAAAAGGACACTTGTTCTGTAAGTGTCCCACTTCTGAAATCAACGGATATAAGATTAACTATAACATGAGCTACTGGGGCTTCAGGATTTGAGAGTGATAGAAGTTTGTTTGTTTGTTTCTTTTTTAAAGCAAAATTAGGCTTTGGCTTAAGTGTTGAGCTAAAGCAAGGGTGTCAAACTCATTTTCACCGGGGGCCATATCAGCTTCGTGGTTGCCTTAAAAGGGCCAAATATAATTTTAGGACTGTATAAATGTAACTACTCCTTAACAGTTAAGCGAGAGCTCAGCGCTGCTGCCAGGTAGAAACAAGGTGCCCGGCCAGATAAAACAAGGTGGAGGGTTGGATTTGGCCCATAAGCCTTGTGTTTGCCACCTGTGAACTAAAGCATGTTTCTCCATTGCGCCTCAGTTGGCTTCAAGTCATTTCTGGTGTCTCTTAATGTGACATGATCAGGGATTGCATGACCATTAGGTCAGTATTATCCAATCAATTTAACAAAGTCATATATAAAAAAGCCATGTCATCTGAATTTACTGTTAGTATACATATTCATTTTCTAAGTTAAGAGGGTGTTTCAGGTACCACTTAGAATGAGAATCTCCTTATCAGATGAAGTATAAATGTACATAAATGCAAGAGAAAAATGGAATTAATGATGATTATAGGAGCTACTTTATGAAGAATACAAATGAACAATTTTCAAATAATCAAATAAAAATGGAGTAATAATACTAGAGTAATTATTATTGGAGTAATAATTAGAGTCATAGTTAGCTGATGACTTCAGGAAAAATACATCCTTTTTGAACTGATAAATGAATAAAATTTAAGTTAAATATGTGAAGCTGAATTATACAAATTTTTGTCATAATTCTAACTTTGTTCAATTATTTGGCATACTAGTATTCACAACATTCAAGAAAATAACTTCTGAAGATAATATGTAATTTTTAATTATTTACTTCTATGAATCTTTTGAGAAAAAAATCCTACTTGGTAATTTGTATCTTTTGTGTGTGTGAACTAAAAATAGAATGTTAATTTTGTTACCTCAAAGTTTCATAAGAAAAAACTGTGAAGTTATATGCCACATATTCAATCATCTTTGCTCCAGATATTTAAAAAACATGTAAAAAAGAAAATGTTAGTGGGAAAAAAGTTCCCCCAACTATCTTGTATTCCACTAATCTTAGTTAAAAGTGGCCCTCCAGTCAGTACCCATCATGTGCACTACAGCAATCACGAGAGCAATCTAGCAACAGGCAGTGCCAAAAACTGTTTCTGTACTGTCATGTCCTATTTTTTAGGTCAGATCACTAAAATTTCTAATAATAAATTATAATAACTTGAAGAATATTTAATATTTATCCATATATTCCAGAAGATTAATATATGATAATGATACTGGCTTCAGCCCCAGCTTTGGTTAAATACTGATTTTTCACACTTGGACATTTGGCATTCAAAAAAAATGTATATTTGGTGTAATGTATTTATACGCCCAAAAGATGTAGGATATTTCTCCCTTTCATTTGTTTACCCAAACTGTAATTTTAAGCAGACTCCTATGTTCTCCAAGGGTATAGAAATCAACCCACAACTCCCTTTATAGGCTAAAGAGTAGAGGTTGTAAAGAACTCAACCCTACACACATACCAGTGATCTAGCACCTTTTATTGTCAACTGCTAGTAAGCAAGGAAAATACAAATGAAAGAGGTATCAGTTCTCATGATCTCTATGCATTTTCAATGACTTCCCTTAACGGATTGAAACTTTTGTTTTTTGTAGCTAACAATTTGCAGATCTAAATTAGTTAAATGTATTTCATATTCTCTTTAAATATGCAAAAATTATTATTCTTTATAAATTCAATGTTTTAGATCCAGAAAAACTGTCATATAAAATGAATTTATAATGAACTAGGATGAATTTGCCTATGATCAAGTAATAGCTCAAAAAGAAAAAACACAAACCCAAGTGTCCAGATCCCAACCCAGCATCTGATACCAGATTTACTATCATTATGATTTACAATCACAAGACAGACTAATTCTCATTCAGGTATTTAGTCACCTTGGACAAGTTATTTACCCTCTGAATCTGTTTCCTAAACTATTAATATTTGTTTGTCATATACACCAAATGAATTAAAGTATGTGAATTATAAACAGCAATATATGTAAAACATCGAGTATCATGAGTTCTAAACCTAGGTTATTTTTCTACTGCTTTTATAATACATTGTTGTTGATTTTCACAATGGCTTTATGTATAATTTTAATGACAATTAACTTAGGACTCCTTTTAAAAACTCTTTGGAATTTGTTTTGGTCATTTATTTGCCACTCAAGAATATGGCAAATGAAAGTGGTTTACGAATGTGGCAAGAATATGGTTTATTAAAGTTTATGTATTAAAACAGTTCATTTAAAGTGTTAAGTCATGAACTCATATTACAGGCAAAGCCAAGCTAATTAATATATATAATTTTACAATAGAGAAAGATTGCTCTTTGCCAAGAGTAGTAATTGTTGAAACTGCTTTTGCTAAGGTCATCCAGTGACTACTATCTGGGTCGTATATGGCATCAGCTGTCAACTAATACCTTCTAGGACCCAAACATCTCAAAAAAGATACTGGAACGCCCTCAGAAAGTTCAACCATAAAACCAAAACACGATGAACCAGAACAGAGATTAGTTAAGTCAGACACATGCAACAAAATAAAAGATGACTGACTAAATATATTAACTTGCAATGAAAAGAAATTTATCTCCCAGAGAGGAGGGCTGGTTAGCAACAGAAGTCATGAAAAAGAAAACACGGAGACAAATGTGGCCAGTGCCCACAGAAGCACTGTCCAGGAGAGAGGATGCCCTGTAAGGCAGATGGATACAAAAATCTGCTTGGTGGATGTATTATGGAGATGAAAATATCACTTTATCTGAGTGTGATGCCATTTAAAATTATAGTCACTTATAATCAACTGCCTTGTTCTAATTCTATGTCTTGTTTGTTAAGCAACTTTTAGTAATTTGGGTTTCCAAATATCATTCTATATAAGAAAGAATATACTCCCTAATGCCAGCACCTAATCCTCATTTTACATGACCAAATTGGCATTCTGATATGTACACGTATACATTCTCTTGTGATGGTGATGTTCTTCCTTCAATAAAAGTTTGAGCTCTAGCAGATTATTTGAGTTCCCACTGATTTACTATGACCTTGGAAAAATTTATGTCTCTTAGTGTCTGCTTCCTTGTTTGTAAAGATGGGAAATACTTCCCATAGTTGTTGTGAAGGTTAAATAATTCAAAAACACTTAGAACCTGTTATATAGTAAGCACCAAACAAATGTTAGTCATTGGTATTTATTTTTGAGCATGAATTAACATACTGAGGTCTGACTAGCTCTGATCAGTTTCTGAATCTGAAAAAGTAAAGCAGGGCCACTGTGTCATACAACTCCAGGGACATCTAAAAACGAAACAATATGCTGACAGCAAGGAGAGGCTTGACCTGGTGAATTCAAGTCACCATCTCTGTGAGGTTTTTTGTCTGTCCAGGTGAAAACATAACTTCATTGTGTAACAAGGGGTCACAAACTCAAATTCCTAAGTGGCTAGGCAGGTCGCCTAATGAATGAAGATGACTTTGCTTGAGGGCTGAGTTTGCAGACTAATTATGAGTGATTGGACTATGAAGGTTGGAGACACAAATCAGGCCTGATGGCACTCAATCACAAGTATTTTTAGGCATTCTGTTCGGCAAGCCACAATGTGGGCAGATATTACAGGCCTGAAGACCACGAGTTTGCATATCCTGCAGCACTCTTTCATTCAAGTTTTTAAATGTCCTAATTTAGTATACTCTTACTTTCCTTTACCTACTGTGACCATCCCTCTTCCTTGGCTTCTAGAAAACTCCTGTTTTCTTTCTGGTCCCCTCCACATACCTGGGTGATCTCATCATTTCAACTAATATGTCTGCTGAAAACTCTCTGATCTTTATCTCCATTTCTATTAACTTTAAGAAATACCTCATGAATTTTGCCTCTTAGCTGCTTTCTCATTGCCAATGCTATTGACCAGGAGCTCATAACCCAATTTCTAGACTTTTATGATAGTTCTCACTCCTTTCTTTCACGCTCTACATTCATCCAGCAGGAAATCCTATTGGTTCTACCTCCAACCATATCTGAAATCCAACAATCCTCACCGCCCTGGCCTAAACCATCATGACCTGTCATTAAGGTTACTGCAGCAGCTTTCTCTTTACCACTCTTACTAAAGAGTAACACCTCCTCTGTTCAAATCCTCCAGTGGCTTCCATCCCACTCAGTGAAAGCCAAGTTCCTTACAATGGCTTACAAGGCCCTCACAGTCGCCCTGTTGCCGATCTAACTTCATGTCTTACAGCTCTCCCCCTTCTTTGTTCTTTTCTGTAGCTACACTGCTCCCTTGTTTTCCCCTAAATGACATTAGGTTCCTTCCCAGCTCCGGGCTTTTTCCACCTTCTGTTCCCCTTATCTGGAATGCTCCTCCCCCACAAGTACTGGCCAGAATTGTTCCCTTTTCAGGGTTTTGCTCAAATGTTACTTTTCTAGTAAGTGCTTCCTTCAACACCCTATTTAAAATAGAAATACCCTTCCCACACCCATAGGATGCTCCATCTCCCTTTATGCTTTATCATCTAACATGTTTTTTATTTTTGCCTCTTTCTCCAAAGAAAATGTGAGCTCCATTAGGTAAAGAATTTTCTTTATTATCTTCCCTAAGCCCAAAACAATATATATTAAATATTAGGTGCTCAATATGTAATGAAAGTGATTGAAAGCTCCCTAACTTGTCATCTTCTACTGATTGCTCTTTCAGTAGTCAACTTTCTCCTAGTCTCAAGGTACCTACCCCCAAATACATCTGATCATTCTCCTGCTTAAAAAACTTTGTCAGTATCTATACATCCTTCAGGGTCTGACTCTTAATTCATTTAAGCCTTTTCCTCATTGCCTAAAATGTATTGTACATGCTCCACATGCTAACCATCTTTACCATTCCTGAGTCTACCATTTCATTTCTCCATGCTTTTCACATATTTCTGCCTTTGCTTGGCCAAAACTTGTTCACCCTCCAGATCAAGCTATCCCACGATGCCTCCCTGATGCTCCCACCTATGCCACCACTGCACTCAGCTCACACTTCCATTATACATGGTGCTATCATTAGGTATTTACCAATCTGTTTCTCCTACTAAATCATAATATCCTGGACAGCAAGTTCAGTGATGTTGTATTCAGATTTGTTTCCCCAGTGCTTAACACTATACTTGGCACAGAAATACCTGTTGAATGAAAATTTAACAAATGAAATTTAAAAGTGAATGAAATAATTTTTCTATAAGAGGCTAGGAAAAGAAAAATGTCTTCGTAAGAGTCAAAGTGCTTTCCAACATCAAACCTGAACATGATGTCTGAGGTTTTTTGGTTTTGGAGTTTTGGGGGGTTTTTTGATAAAGAAAAACTCAACCTGATAGTTTTAATAACAGTTAAATTAGCAGATTCAGGAATCAAAAATATATTGATAGTTTCAGTTTTGCAAGATGAGGAGTTCTGGAGATTGGCTGTACACCAATATGTACTTAAGACCACTGAACTGCACACTTAAAAATGGTTAAGATGGTTAATTTTATGTGATGTGTATTTTCCCACAATTAAGAATACAATTAATTAATTCCCTAGTGAGGGAAGACATTTACTTCAGTAAACATACTAATTTACAAACCAGATATAGTGTAGAGCATCAAGTAAACTCTAATGTAAGAAGGTCCATCTGCAATTTAATTAAAATTACTGACATATTAAAATGAGAAGGGAAATTGGAAGTAATGTAGTTCAACTATCTGATTTCACAAACAAGAAAAATAATCATAGAAAAGAGAAGAGCATTAACCAAGTTAGAGGAAAAACTAGGATCAGAATCCAGGCTTTATTCAGATGCAAGGCTCTCCTAAAATACCAGCACATTACAATCCCAAACAATTCCAGAATTAAAGGCTATCGCTTACTGCATTACTTGCCTATGAAAAGTTAATGAAAAGTGAAAATAATACTGCAGGGAGTAGTTGGCATAGCTGGGTTTTTATCTAGGTTCTATCTGTGGGATCTCAAACAAATACGACACACTGTAATGCTACACCATCTCATGGGATTAATGTGAGAACCAAATGAATGCCCTATTACAAATGAAAAGTATAATTATCTCCTCCATCCTCATTCCTCCAGATTCTCCAAGTCCCATCATTCTGCTGTGGGGGTGACGGAGAGGAGATGGGGATGTAACTCCTACCATTGACTAGGTGGAGTTCTCTTGTTCTTATTTTACATAAGAAAGCCAAATGGGAAAGGAGGGAAAAAAGGTAGGAGGGTTGCTCCTAATGAGCAAAGAATAACCTCTTCCTGAAAGAAACAATTACCCATACCTCCTATCAATTAAAGACTCTGAGAATCATAAGCTGTTTATACTGTTCATGTCAAAATTATCTTTTTCCCCAGTGAAGTCCTTGTAAAACTTTTTAACTTTAGTACATTTCAGAAAATTGTACAATAGTTATTTGGATATATATTTATCTTTCCTACTCCACTGCAGATGTGTCAAAGCAAGAGCTCAGTATTTAGCTTTTGGGAGTTGTTTGTGAATTGTCTTACTTGGGTCAACATTCAGCTAAAATACAAAGCTAGGTGGTTGGAGTTGTGCCTACAAGAACTGGATGAAAACGAAGAACTGAATGAAAAAGGAAACAAGAATTTTATCCTCCTTTGACTTCCCCCAACCTCTATTATTTATTTCTAAAGGCCTAGTCAGAAGTCCTCCACGAACATTCTACATTGCCACACATTTATTTATAAGTATTTTTATATTAATAACACTTAATAAAGTGTTTTCACTCTAGACATGAAAATATTTAAAGGAAAGTACACCAAATGGGTAATTTTTTAAAAAACTAACTTATCTGGTAAACAAATCTTGTGCAAAATATTCACCATATAAAACATGTGCACAAGAACACTTTTTTAAAGAGAAAACATGTGCATTATGTGACTATCCATTCACATTCAGAATCTCATTCAAATGCAAACTATAATATTTTAATTTATAGAATCAAAGCCGTTATAAATAAAAATCATAGATATAACTTTTTTTCCTGTGCTCACGCAATATACATTAGTTTTCAGGAACATCAAAAAAAGAATATCCTGGAGACAAAGCCTATCTCCAAATACAAGAATTCATATATCTTCACCACCTAATTCACAGAAACTTTTAGTGCAGTATAAAATAACTATAATGTAGACACAAGAATATTTAAGAATATTTTCTTAAATATTCACAGATTGGTGCATTTTTCCCCAAATTTCTTAAGAATCATCAGGGGAGCTTATTAAAAATACAGATTACCAATATTCTCCCCTAGAGATTCTAATTCAGCTCCTCTGGGCAAGACAAAAATCTTTATTCCTCCAAGCGATTCAATGACTAAGTTTGGAAAATAGTGATCTAGTGTAGTTCTCAAATTAGCAGTTATTAGAATAATTTGAGCTTTTAAAAACTCGAATTATTAAAACTGAGCCAGAGGCTCAGACATGGCAACAACATCACCACCTTTTACAAGTTCCCCAGAGATATTTGAGAACCAGATCTTGTAGAGCTTGAAAAATTCTTGTAGAACTCTCTTATTAGTTAAGAAACTAGGCTTGCTCAACTTCACAAAGCTAAGTGGAGCTGGAACCATTTTTCTTGACTCCCAGTTCACTGTTTTTTGATATAGTTGTTTTGTTTTTTCATGTTAAGTTGACCCAAAAAAAAAGTGTGAAAAAATAAACCATCTCCTTTTGCCTCATAATACCACTTAACAACTGAATAAATTAAGATGGAGCAAACATCGTCATTTCAGAAATCACTAGGAAAATATTTTCTTAGTCCTAATATAGAACAAAAAAGACTAAATATCACTACTACTTCATTTTAAATTCTTACCAAGGTGTTAACATATCTTACAAAGAATTCTTTAAAAATTTCTTTTTAACTTCTAATTGTTTCGAAACTTCAAATTATTTTTAAAGTCTGGCATCACAGTTCCTTAATAGTAAAGTTATTCTGACACCTGAATTTGGTGACATGGTTTGCTCAGTACACAGACTTCATAATTCCATATACTGAAGTGCCCTGTGAACTAACAGAGAACAGGTTTTCTTCTTCCACACACACAAAGAAAAATGAATTGTAGCCTCCACAGGCAAAACCTCATCACTGGTTTGTCCAGATATTCAGAGTGGAAAACTTCTCAAGACATTAGTTAACCTATTCCAACCATTTTCTCATTTTAGTAACAAGATATGTAAAAACAACATGAAAAACATGTCAAGTGCAAGCTTACATACTCATAATTTTAAGGTTTTGTTTTTTTTTTACTAAAAACTACATGTTTAATGCTTTCTGGTGATCTCCTATTAGTTCAGTATCAAAGTTGCCAAAGTATCATTTTTATCCCTCTCAAGATTGCCAGATATTTAGGTATTTCAAATTTCCAAGTGTTTGTGATTTATTTTTTCTGGGCTTTTTTTTTTAAGTGCTTGGAATGCTTTACAAAAAGCAGACCACATTACTCCACAGGTAGAATTTCTATACAGCCTAGAGTACAACGTGTACTTTTGATTACTTAATTCCCAAAGGAGTAATTGCTAGGTTCTAGATTTTTAAATATTCTACTTAAGAGTCAGATGCAATGGGTTTTGCAATCACATTTAATGGATTCTAGCAATATTAAGGAAAGCTCTCTTTTTCTTAACCATTAAGATACCAATGTTCAGGCATGTGCTGCTTAACAAAGGGAATGTATTCTGAGAAATGCGTAGTTAGGTGATTTCATCACTGTGTGAACATCAGGGTGCACTTACACAAACCTAGATGGTGCAGTCTGCTACTGTAACTGTATGTGCTGCATTTCTACAGGACTGGCAGCGCTGTGAGTCTGTTTACACCAGCATCACCACAAACAAGTGACTAATGCCTTGTGCTAAAATGTTAGAACAGCGACACGTACACTAGCCAATAGGAATTTTTCAGATCCATTACTGTGTAATCCTATAGGACCTCCGTGGTATATTTGATCCATTCTTGACCCAAACGTCATCCCCCGCCACCCCCCACCCCCCGCATACGACTGTAAGCTAAAAATCTAATCAAAACTTTAATATGCTCTTCAAGCTATTTAAAATCTGTAAATACCCCAAACCATTAAATGGAACCCAGAGTATGCCTATATGAAGGCATAGCAAAATCTAAAGAATCAGAATCTCAGTTAAATGTTCAAGTGATACACATATTTACAAAATTGGGCTAGATGGGGTAATCCACGGACCTTCCACTAAGTGCTACAGTAAGGTTGGCAGAGCGTAAGTATTTGTGTTAACATTTTAAATTTGTATTTGCCTTTCAAGTACATGGCATTTCGGGTTGCTTAAATATTTCCTAAAAACAAAACCAAAACAAAAAAACCCAAACATGTTTATTTTTCTGTATGTGCTAGGGTACCAGTCAAAGACAACACCAGTTATTACCAGTTCGTGTCTGGTCCTGTCTGGCCCTGGCCCGCAGCCCCAGCCCGGGGCGGGGGTCGCACGTGCGGCGGGCGGGGCGGGAGGCCGGAAGGACCCGCGCGGTGGGCAGGGACGGGACAGGACGGGAGGGGGCCAGCCTCCCCACGGCCGCCAGCCCGGCCTCCCAGGGCGCCGTCCAGCGCGGCGGCCCGGAGACACCTCGGTCATGCAGGGCCCGCCCGCCCCCGCCCAGCCCTCTCCTCCGACACACAGACAGACAAGGTTCCGACCTGCCGCGCCCTGCGTGTTCACAGTCTGTCATGTTTGGTCAGGAGCGGGGCGGGGCTGCGGGCCGGTCTGCGGGGCACAGGACCCCGGCCGCCCGCCGTGACGAGGCGGTAAAAACTCACGGTTACTAGTGAGCGACACAGACACAGACTTTCCAGTCTGTTAACAACCACGCCAGAGAGATGGGCTCTCTGCAAACACGGGGCGCGGCCGCAGCCGGCGCCGCCGCGCTAGTCTCTACTCGCCGCCGGCGGCCGAGGCTCGAGAGCGGGCGGGCGGAAGCGCCGCGACGCGGGGGTTTGGACAATGGCCGCAGTGGTGACTGCTCCTCACCGACATGGCGGCCCCGGGACGGCGCTCGACAAGATGGCGTCGCACACCAGCCCGGGGCTAGAGGCGCAATATCCCTCCGCGCGCCCCGCCCACAGACCGCAGCACGTTGGCCATTGGATGAGGCGGCCGTCGGTAACTTCAGGGGTGGGTTCCTAGCCTTCGTGAAGCCGCGGATGCGGCTCGGTCCGGTAGGCGACGTCCGTCTGGGAGGCGACCTCCGCCTGTGGGTTGGTGTGGCCTTCATTTCGGGGCAGTCAGGGACGCTGCCTACCAAAGTTTGCGGAGGCCCCCAACAAACGGCTTCTGAAGCCGTCCGCCAGTGTGGGTTACTTGGGGTAATAAAGATCGCGCACTGTTTACTGGTTTTTAAATAAAATCTGTCCTGTTTAAATGATGGAGAAATGTACTTTCTCCTTAAAAGTTGTAGTGAGCCTCTCTTTTTTAATGTTTAGTGTTCAGGATCGCGTTTTGGGGAAAACAGCTTGGCTTAGTTCTGGAGGAAGATTCCTTGCTTTTTATTAAAATGGTGGACTTCATGGTTGATCCTCCCAAATACCTGATTTCCTTTGTTTTTGCTTAGGGTGAATGAAAAGGGGCTACAGTAGGCCAGATAAGCTCAGGTGGGCCGCCTGGGAGGCTGGGTGACCGAAAGTAGCTACCCAGGAGGGTCTGATCACAAATTGCTAACTGGGCAGGTCATGGCAGGTCATCAAGTTACAAGCCTGCAACCTTCTTAGCAACTTCATTCTTTGCCTTAAGTGAGCCCTGTTCATTGGTCTTATGCATCTAAGGATAATACGCCTTTAAAAGGTCAGGGTAATTTTCTTTACCAACACCCCCACTGGCACCAAAGCAGGAGACCATGAAGCTCTTCGTTGTTATCTTGCTGCCCATTTACTGACTAAATTTTAATTACTCCATACCCAACCGTGTAAAAAAGTTATGTATCTCTACATTTTGCCTTTTATCCAATTCTAATGATTTCAGTGCTTATCTTTCTCCCGCCTCCCTAATTTACCACCAGTGGATTTTGTGTACCTTATAATTTTCTCCTTTGATTCTATTGCATAAAAGGGACGGGGAAACTGCCATTCTCCAGATCCCTTTTATACTAGTCCTAGCTTCCTCTTCCTGTGAAAATTACATCAGTACTGAGCTCAAATACGCCCCTTTCAAGAAGACTTCCCAACCACACAGGCTGTCTCCTGCATCTTATTAGTTCTTGGTACTTTTTAATAAACTTTTTGCCTAAAAGTTGGGTTTAACCCCATTGTATGACAAAACAAGTCACCTAAGCCGTCCGCACCTGTTTTCCTCATCTAGAAAATGTGGAATAGCACATGTAGTAAGAGGCCTGCCATTCTGTGAGCAATAGGTGGGTTGAATATGAAACATGCCTGGTGCGGAGCAAGCGCCCAAATCAATGGTAGCTACTGGGGTTTCGATTCAAAGGAGAATCCTAAAGACCAAGCCTAAAAACTATAGCAAATATTTTTTAAAAACGGGTCGTAAGGCACAACAAGAATATGCACAGACTTAGGGCGGTGCCTGTGCGGGACCTTGGGGGATGGTAGAGCGCGTGCGTAGTGGGGCTTGACTCTCGGGCGCAGAGTGGGCGGGTAGCGCATGCGCCGGAGGCGTTCCCGACTCTCATCACTTCTGTCTCCGCTCCCCCAGCTGCGGGGCCCTGGACGGGAGGATGGATTTTGAAAATCTTTTCTCCAAACCTCCGAACCCGGCCTTGGGCAGGAAACTGCCCACTGACTCCGATGCCATGGACTCCGACAACAGGTGATGCCCGATGTTTTCGCTCTGAGCGCCGGGGCCCTAGCGGGTTCCGCCCCTTCGCGCTTTCGGTGGGCTCGGGACTGTCTAGGGCGTGGGGATGTGGGGCGCTCGGGGGCGTCTCGGACGTGGGGCGATGGTGCTGGGCGTGTGCGCGGGTAGAAACCGGAGGTGCGGCTCCCGCCCGGAACGAGAGGGCGTCGGAATGCTCCCCTCCTCTTCCTCGCGACCAGGCGGGAGCCGCCCCTGATCCTATAGCACGTGTGAGCTGCTGGAAGACAGAAGTCACCTGTCAGTTTTCACCGACACGTGCTAGGCGCTTTTTTTGTAGAAAATGCCAAACCGTCAGTTCACCAAGCGGTGAAGAATAAGGAATGAATAGTATGCTTTTAGTCCACTGATCAGCATCAAAAGACCCTAAAAACCATCGTAAATCAGCAAACACTATTTAGATACATTTACTCAACAGGAACTGAGGCCGCTGGCCAAATGGCGCTAATTTATTGATCTCATTTTTGGGGACGAGAATACTTACACTTAAATATTCATTCATTCTTTATTCTGTGACTATGAAGTGCTAAAAACCCACCTTTTCTTCTAAACCTACATCTTTGCCACAATTTCCCTAGGCCAAAACCATAACACACTGCCTTTATTCCTTTATTCTTCACATCTGCGATAAATCTCTTAATCTGGTTGATTTACCTCCATATCACTCCAATCTTTTCATTCCTGTGTCTCACATACCTTAATTGGAACTCTTGCTTTAATTCAGGCTCCCATTTAGAGCTTTACCTTGGTACTTTACAGAGAATGCCGTTTAATCTCAACCTTCAAGAGAAGATATTTTCATTTTTGCAGATGAGAAAGTTGAGACACAGAGATGATAAATAACTTGCCAAGATTACACAATGTAACTAGCAAAAGTAGGATTAAGTTACTTAGTCTTACTCTAGGACCTGTGACTTCATCTCTATACTTCTAGGGCACAATGGCTGAAATAAGACCTATAAATATTAAAAAGAGACAAGGACACATTACTTACAGATGATAGTATCATCTACAAAGAAAAAGCAGAGGAATCTAAACTGTCAAAATACATAAGAGAAATCAGCAAGGTGAATTGTCACAAAAGACAGTAGCGACATATAAAAAACCAATAGCAGCCATCAGTTTGAAAATTTTACTGAACTACTTTTATGTCATTCTTTTGTGACAGTTTTGTTGGATATTTCCCAAAATGTCAGGTGAAGAATGATATTGCATTATGGTTTTGGTGAGCACCTGTGAACTGTTACTCATTCATATCCTTTGCCTTTCTTTCTCTTTAAAATTTTAGGATTTCTAGTCTGCAGATATGTACCCCCAATTTGTTATTTATCTTTTGGCTTTGCCTATGGCGGTATTTTCAATGCATAAAGGTTTTTGTTTTAAATGGTTTTTTTCCTGATAATTTTATTATTATTCATTTATTGAATACCTGCTAAGTACAGGACATTAGTCTAGGCCCTGGGGATATAGCAATAAACAAAAGAGATCAAAAAGTCTTGTGCTCATGAGATTCGTATTTTGGGGGCACAGACAATATATAAATATACAACAGGTGCTCAAGTAATATAATTTTGTTCCATGTTTTTTAGTTCTAACGTTGATAAGGTGCCTTGGGAACCTAACTTTTGTGTATATTAGTTAGCCTATGGTAAAATTGGTTTCATTACTGTATGGGATTTTAGGTGATCAGTGCCATAGAGCATAAAAGAAGGGTAGTTGGATAAGAAGGGAGGATGGGACCTGGCTGGTGTGGCTCAGTGGCTTGAGTGCCAGCCTATGAACCAGGGGAGCCGCTGGTTCAATGACCAGTCAGGGCACATGCCTGGGTGTTGGGCCATATCTCTGGTGGGAGGCATGCGGGAGGCAGCCACACATTGGTGTTTCTCTCCCTCTCTTTCTCCCTCGCTTCCTGTCTCTAAAAATAAATAAATAAATATATATATACATATATATATATATTTTTTTTTTTTTAAGAAAAGGATGGGATGGTGGGAAGGATGTAGGTATTTCAGAGAAGGTAGTTAAGGAAAGCCTCACTAACAACACTGATAAGTAATATTTGAGTAGGGACCGGAAGGAGGCAAGGGACGTTGATGTTTAGTAGGAGAATGATCCATACACAGGACCTGAGGTGCAGTGAGCTTGGTGTGATTGGGTGGTGGGAGCAAAGTGGCCAGAATGATGAGTGGAGTAAGAGTAGTCAGACTTGAGTGGTATTGGGTGGGTTCGGGGAAGCTGATCATGCAGGGACTTGTAGGTGCTGTTGTAAGGATGTTGACTTCTACCCTGAATGAGCTGAGAGGCCATTGGAGGGCTTTCAGCAGAGACAGTTTAGCCAGGTCATTCTGTATGTGTTGAGAGTAGAGTGTAGATGGGCAAGAGTAGCTTGCATCATAGTATTAGTGGCAAGAAGTGGTCAAATATGGATATATTTTAAAGATAAACGATGTCCTCATGGATTGGATGAGGGATATGAGAAAAGTCAAGGTCAGCTTCAGGGTTTTTGGTGTCATTAGAAGGTTGGAGTTGGAGATTAAGATAGCAGGAAAATTAGATAAAAGTTCAGTTTTGCATGTATTAAGATTATGTCTAGTAGATACCAGGTGGATGTGTGAGTAGGGAGTTGGCTCTGCCTGCCTGGGTTTCCGTCTCAGCTCCACCATTTACTAGGGCTGTGATGTGTTACGTAAGCTTTTCATAATTCAATTTTCTCATCTGTAAAACAGGCTTTTAAATAGTAGTATGTATGCCACAGGGTTCTTGTGATATGTGTAATGTCTATGAGACAGTGCCTGGCACAGAGTCATCAATCATAACGCAAGTGTTAGCTGCTGTTGTCATTACTATTCCACCAAAGGATAGGTTATTTCTTGCTCCCTATGATTCATTACTGAAAATCAGAGCAATGAAAGTCCACAGTGTTTGGCTTATTGGCTCTTGCAATGGTAGCTTCTGTAGAAGGCTCAAAAAACTTCATGGCTGATCCGGTGGGTGCAACTCCAGAGCTCTGACTGCAGACAGATCAGTGGTAAACTGTTGGATTGGGTGGAGCTGTGAAGCCTGAGCTCCTCCTGGAACTTGGAAAGAAGCACAGAACCACCCTTCACATTCTTGTAGCGTGTTGTTTTGAGTATGTGCGCATTTTCTAGTCCTCGCCTTTATCTGGCATGTAACACATGTCTTAAGCTTTATTCAGTAGCCACTACTTTCTGAAACAAAATTGTGTTCGGTGCCCCTGTATCTCCAGCATCAGCCATTATTTAGGTTTGCTTACAAAGTTTATTGGCTTCTTTGTTCACTCGTTTTTTGTATTTCCCATCTTTATCTTTCTTGGGTTCACTTTTAATTTTGACGGAACATCAAGTAATTGTTTCAGACGATGTGTACACACGTTCAACTTCTCGGTCCTTGTGAGTGTGAAAACCACTTCTCTTTCTCCTCTTCCCACTTAGAATGTAAGCTTGGGGCTCGCCTGGCCTGGGAAGGCACCCTGCACTCTCCCTGAAGTACTGGCCTTCCTTGCACTCTTCTTTGTGTGCTAACTCTCGCATGTCTCTTAGGTTCAGAAAACCCCTGGCCCCCAAATCTAGGTTGTGTTCTTCCTATGTATACACCTGTACTTATCACACTGGATTGAAATTGATTTCCTTCTTTCTCCCAAGCAGATAGAAAGTTCTCAGAAGGCAGGGACAAGGTCTGTTTTGTTGATTGTTCTACCCTAGGATTTAAGGCCCGGGTCCTGGAATATGGTAGATACTCAGTATTTTTTGAATGAATGGAATGGTAAGTGAATGGATAACTTTAAAAGCTGCTAACACTTGAACATTAAGGTTATGTGATGAGATCTAAAATTCCAGCTTTAGTTTTTACTCATATTTTACTCATAAACATGTTGCCATTTACTCCTCGTTATAGTTTTGTTTAATATTCTTTTTATGGAGTATTTGGAGTAGAATTTGTATTTGGAATTTCTTTGAGAGCAAGTTGAAGATAAGCCAAAGCTGTGGATTTTGATGTTGTGATATGAACTCTTTTCAGGTTGAAAAAATTCTCGTGTTGTTTGATATTTTTGCTACAGAATCTTTGATGAAATAGATGATACGGAAGTCGAAGAAGCGCAAGAAGAGAAAATAAAATGGAAAGTAAAACTGGAGTGTGCGCGTATTCCCAAAAAAGTAAGATAAGTTGACATATTGGAAAAACAGATAGGGATGGGTGTGAGAAATTTTTAGGGATCCTGTCTGTCTCGTTTCAGTTAGCATCTGAGACCCAGTTACGCATACCAAACCTGGTTACACTTTTTGAAAAATTTGTCATTTAAGGACTTTGTCATTTACCGTGAACTGTGTCCAGTGCACTGCTTTTATGTTTGTTTTCTCTGTTTCTGAAATGGGTTGTGAAGTGTTTCAAAAACTTCAGATTACATCAAAATTACGTTTTAAGGATATTCATTGCTAACTTAATTAATCTTAGTGATTTAAGGGTTCAGGTTTGTATTAGTTTGCTAGGACTTCCATAACAAAATACCACAAACTAAGAACTTAAAATGTACACATTTATTATCTCATGGTTCAAGAGGCTAGAAGTCCGAGCTCAGGGTGTTGGCAGAGTGGGTTTCTTCTTAGAGCCGTGAAAGGGAATCTGTCCCAGGCCTTTCCCAGCCTTCCATGGTTTGCTGCCGTCTTTGGTGTTCCTTGGCTTGGCTTCCAGAAGTATCACCTTGATCTTTACCTACATGTTTGAATGGTGTTCTCCCTGTGTGCATGTCTGTGTCTAAATCTCGCCTTTGCATAAGGACACTGGTCATACCGGGTTAGAGCCCACCCTGGTACCTCATTTTAATTATACATACAATGGCCCTATTTCCAAAGTCATATTTTAAGGCACTGGGGTTTAGGACTTCAACGTAAGACTATGGGGGTGGGGACACTCAACTCGTAACAAAGCCAGTATCTCCACCTTCTCTCTTGCCTCTTTTTTCTTTTGATTTTTTTTTTTAAATATGAATTTTAACACATTAAAAAAGAATGGGTTTTAATTGACAATGACATTCACAGACACAAGTAAGGTTTACGATGATACTCTTATACTTAGCTTTGTGAAAGGATATAACACCAAGTATAGCAGGTACAGCATCTTCAGCTCCTCAGGCAGCCTCTTGGCTACCCAAGTACGGCACTTCTTTTGCCCTTTGAGGCATGTCTGGCTGCTGTGGACGAGAGCCAAGATTGACAGGAGAAAGTGCAATTTGGATTTCCCACTAATTTTTCCTACTATTTTAGTAACTTGGGCTCCAATCAAAGTCCTCTAATCTGTGTGTAATACAGCCCCATCCAGGAGACAGGCAGGTGTGGCGTTCTAGGATTACTTTAGTAGTTCCCAAGAAACAGCACTGTGAGAAGATGGACACCTGGATTATTCCTAAGGAGGCTTGCTGTAGCCGAGGCTCTTTACTCACAAGTGTGTAGAAGTTGAATGCGTCTTAGTCAATTAAAAAGAAAGCACCCAGGTCAGCACATTGGAAGGCAAGGAAGATCGTTACTATCAAAGCCTCTGGGCCTCCCTTCTCAGCCACGCCCCTTGTTCCTTTCTGGAGATAAGCACAGTCCTAACTTGCGTGTCAGTCACTGCCTTGCTCTTCCGTACAGCTTTACTAAAGCTGTCATCCAGAATGATGCTGTTGTTTCTTTCCTGTTTTTGTACTTTATAGAAATAGAATAGTGCCCTGTATGCTCTTTTTTTCAACATTACATTTGTGAGACTTATGTGGTGCATACATGTTTCCTGCTTTTCTCAGCTGCAGGGTGTTCCGTTAGTTGAATGCAGTAGCCTCCACTGTTGGTAGACTTTGGTCTGATTCCCGTTTTTGGAGTTATGGGCAACGCTGCTCCATTCTCACTTGTATCCTGCTGCACGTGTGCAATGGTTCCCCTCACAGTTTTACTCTCCTTGGTTTCAGTTACCCACAGTCAGCCACGGTGTGAAATATTAAATGGAACAGTCCAAAAAGGAACAAGTTTTAAGTTTTAAATTGCACAGTGTCCTGAGTAGCGTGGTGAAATCTCATGCTGTCCTGCTCCATTCCAGTCCTGACGTGAGGCATCCTTTTTGGTCCAGCCCATTGCTCTGTAGACGCTTCCAGCCCGTTGACCACTTGGTGGCATCTTGGTTATCAGATTGGTTGTCATGCTATCTCAGTGCTTGTGTTCAAGTGACCCTGATTTTTCTTAATGATGGCCCCAGAGCGAAAGAGTAGTGATGCTGGCGGTTTGGATGTGTCAAGAGGAGATGTAAGGTGCTTCCTTTCAGTGAAAAGGTATGAGTACAGCACAGAAAGACACTTTGAGAGAGAGAGACCACAGCCACATAACTTTTATTATAACAGATATGTTGTTACAATTGTTCTGTTTTATTAGTAATTGATCGTCTTTTACTGTGTCTAATTTATAAATTAAACTTCATCGTAGGTATGCATATTAGGACAAAACAGCATATAGAGAGTCTGATACCACCCGCAGTTTTAGGCATTCACTGGGGGTCTTGGAATGGTCAGGTAGGGACAGCTGCATTTACACAGGAAGAGAACTGCTGACTTTTTAAGCTCCTTTGCCTTTGCTGTAATGGCAACCTGTATTCCAGAGTGGTTCTGATTTTCCTTTTCCTCCAGAGGCAGCAATATGAGGGACTGTATTTCTAGGATTCCACTCTTGATACTGTTATCTTTCTAATTTTTTTGTCTTCTGGTGAGTATCACATTGTAACCTAGTTTGTATTTTTTTGATTACTGTTGTGATGGACCATCTTTCCATATGTTTGTACATTTGGATTGACCCCCCCTTTTTTGTGCTTCTTAAGTCTTTTTCTCCTTTTTTTATTTTAAATCCTCACCCGAGAATATGTTTACTGATGGAAAGAGAGAGAGAAAACGGGAGCAGGGGGGAGAAATACTGATATGAGAAAGAAACATTGGTTGGTTGCCTTCCATTCATGCCCCAACTGGGGAGTGAACCCACAACCCAGGCATGTGCCCTGACCGGGAATGGAATCCGCAACCTTCTGGTGCACAGGAAAATGCTCCAGCCAACTGAGCAGCCCAGTCAGGACTGTCCTTTATTTAAACTGGTTTGTCCCTGATTGTTTTTATCTTCATTTATAGTTATTTACTCTGGGTATAAAGGGGATTTTCCCTTCATTGTGGATTATGTGTTGCAAATATCTTTTTATTTTGTGGCTTTCTTTCCACGCAGTGGCTTTTTGTGATGAAAAGTTTATAATTTTAATATAAACACATTTGTTAAACTTTTCCACTATAGTTACTGCTTTCTATGTTTTATTCAAATATCCTGAGATAAAAATATTTTCCTACAGTGTCTTTATTGTTTTGCCTTTCACATTTAAGTTTATAATCACCCAGGATTAATTTTTGTGTACACTGTGAAGCAGGGGGAACAACAAATTCTGTTTTACTTTTCTTTTTTGTCATCATACCCAATTGTTCTGGAGCCATTAACTGGGGAGAAAGGACTGTGTTTGCCCCAGTAGGTCTGCAGTGTCACCATTGTCAAAAATCAAGAGTTCGCCCTGGCTGCTGTAGCTCAGTGGATTGAGTGCGGGCTGCGAACCAAAGCATCGCAGGTTCGATTCCCAGTCAGGGCACATGCCTAGGTTGCAGGCCATGTACCCCAGCAACCGCACATTGATGTTTCTCTCTCTCTCCCTCTCCCTTCCCTCTCTAAAAATAAATAAATAAAATCTTAAAAAAAAAAAAATCAAGAGTTCATGTACCAGTGGGTCTGTTTCTGGACTGTTCTCCTCCACCGGTTTATTTGTCTGTTCTGTCCCTCACGACCTGTGTGAATTACTACAGCTGTATAATGAGTTTGGATATCAGGTAAGCAAGTCCTCACATCTTGGTTTTCTTCTTTACGTCTTGGCTGTTCTTAGCCCTTTGCATTTTCATATAAATTTTAGGAGTTTGTCAAATTCCACAGAATATACTGGTGGGAATTTTATTGGGAGTGCATTGAATCTGTAGACCATTTAGGCCAGAAGTGACATCTTCAGAACAAGGAGTTTTCTTTAGTCCTCTTTCATTTCTGTCAACAGTGTTTATAATTTTCTTGGTGTCTTACATCTTACACTCGTATTGTTAGACTTACTGCTCGGTGTTTGGTGAGGTTATTGTCAGTTATGTCTTTTTTTATGTTGGTTTCTCATTTGGCTGGCATGTATAGTAATGTATGGGGTTAAACTTTTCAGTTCTTGTTAACCTTTCTGGAAATATCTTGAATTTATCCTCAAGTTGATAGGTAGTTTCGCTGAAATAGTATCAAGTTTGAGGTTATTGCTCCATTTTCTTCCATGCAGCCAGTGTTGCTAATGTAAAGTGTTGCCAGTCTGATTCTAGTTCCATTGTAAGTATCCGGTTTTCCCTGGAAGCCTTTAGATTCTTCTCTTTATTTTTTGGTGTTCCTAAAGATTGTGAATCTTTTTTCATTTAGTGTGCTTAGCGTTTGGTGAGAATGTTCACTCATACTCCACACATACCTTTCATATGTGAGGCATGTCTTCTTTTTTTATTTTTGTTCTCTTTGTCCTTTGTATATTTTTAAAGATTTTACTTATTTACTTTTAGAGAGGGGAATGGAGGGAGAGAGAAAGAGAGGGAGGGAGAGAAACATCAATGTGTGGTTTCCTGTCATGTACCCCCCACACTGGGGACCTGGCCTGCAACCCAGGCATGTGCCCTGATTGGGAATCGAACCAGGAACCCTTTGGTTTGCAGGTCAGCACTCAGTCCATTGAACCACACCAACCAGGTCCTTTATAATTTTTTTAAAATACTTATTTTTTTTGTACAGAGGAGAAGGGAAGGAGAAGGAGAGGGAGAAAAACATTAGTGTGAGAGAGAAACATGGACTGGTTGCCTCGCATGAGCACCACTGACGGGGACGGAATCTGCAGCCCAGGCGTGTGTCTGACCTGGGGATCAAACCGGTGACCTTTCGTTCTGCAGGCTGCTGCCCAACCAACTGAGCCACATCAGTCAAGGCATCTTTTTATTCTAAGAAATTTCCTCTATTTCTGTTTATCTTTATTTCATAAGTCATAATTTAACCTTTCAAGAGTTACTTCTTTTTTTTAGCTTTTTAAAATTTTTATTTATTTATTTTTTATTTATTTATTTTTAGAGAGGGGAGGGAGAGAGAAAAAGAGAGAGAGAGAGAGAAACATCAATGTGCAGTTGCTGGGGGACATGGCCTGCAACCTAAGCATGTGTCCTGACTGGGAATCGAACCTGCAATGCCTGGTTCGCAGCCCGTGCTCAATCCACTGAGCTACGCCAGCCAGGGCAAGAGTTCTTGTTCTTTGTTTTGTTGCTGCATACTAGCATTGTTTTTTGAGTGTAATACTATCTTAAATATTTTTGTGTATTTACTTTTAATTCTTAAGTTATTTTTCCCCTTGAATCATATTTGCTTCTTCTGGATCAGTTTAACCCCTTTTCATGCCTTTTTGTTTTATACTCTAGATTTGGAGTCAGTAAACATTTTCTGTAAAACACAAAATAGCAGAAAAAAGTTTTTGTAATACAGGTTTACTAATGAGAAGAATGGGATTCTTTTTGGGATAATAAATTGTTTAATTGGAGTTTGGAGTTAGTACTCCTGTCAAAATTGATGGCAAAAAAAATGAAAAGAAAAATTAATGGCAAAGATTTTTCTATTAGTACTGACGTGTAGTTAGATTCTGCACACTTCCATCTTTGAAGACGTCTTTTACTGAAGACAGGTACTGCCAGTCCACCGCGTGGTTTTCATCGGGCATACTTACCCCTTGGGAGGCGTTTGTAGAGCTTTATTAGACTCTGCTCTTGGAGTTTGTCTTTAGCATGCCATTGCATTGCAGAGTAATCACTTCTGTTTGAAGGTTAAGTGATCATTTCTCGGTTGCAGAGTTAAATGGATTTTGAAGTGACATTTTTCTTTGCATTTGTATTCAAGTCACTGCTGTTCGAGCCTGCTGCAAGTTTGGGAGGGAATGGACATCTGGCTGCTTGTTTACCTTTGGACAGCACAGTGGTACTGAGCGGTGTCAGTAACATCTGTCAGCTCTTCGAGAGCCAAGGAAAAGCACTTGATAGCATTTGTCTTTTTTTAATTGTCAAAATTTCTCCCAATTTCCTCATGTCTTTGAGCAACTGTTATTGTCAAAAGGCCAGTTGTCTTAGGTAACTTTATTCTCTCTGGCTGCTTTTTCAATTGCTGCAATGAAACAAGATTTCACTACTTGACTTCAGCTGTCTTTGGTGGCAAGCAAAGAGCCCATTCAGAAACTTGCTTTGATTTCAGTCTCATTTTCATTTTTTATTTTTGTGAAGAAATAATTCTGTGATCATTTTGTTTTACTTTTTTGAATTTTTTCTAACCATTGAGTTGGGACCATTGTGATGAATGCTTAGTATTGCATCATTGAACTATACTATGTTCTTTAAGCACTAAAGAATTATTACATAATCACCATAGTGTTTTGCCATCTAATTGGACAACAAAGTAATCCATACTTCACTGCACCTTAAATATTGTGTTGGCTAAAAATTTTTGTTTTTTCCATACAATGGCTCTTAGTATGCTTAGTTGTCTTTAACTTCATTTGAAATAGTTTTGTTAGATTATATTGCAACAGCTGTCATATTGGGCATGTATTTAAAAAAAAAAAAAAAACAACTCATTAAAGCCCTGGCTGGTGTAGCTCATTGGATGGAGTGCGGGCCTGCAAACCAAAGGGTCACCGGTTCAATTCCCAGTTAGCGCACATGCCTGGGTTGTGGGCCAGGTCCCCAGTAGGGGGTGTGCAAGAGGCAACCACACACTAATGTTCCTTTCCCTCTCTTTCTCCTTCCCCTCTCTCCAAAAATAAAAAAATAAAATCTTTACAGAAATAAAAAATCATTAAATTGATGAAGAGTTGTGCAGCCATTTTAATATTGAAGATGGAAGAAAATACACAACGTTTTCAGCACAGTATGTATGCTTTATTATTTTAAGAAAGGTGAAAACGCAACTGAAACACAAAGAAAATATATAAAGGAGGTACTGTGACTGATCGAACGTGTCAAAAGTGGTTTGCAAAATTTCTTGGTACTATTGACATTTTGGCCAAATAATTCTTTGCCGTGGGGCTGTCTTACGCACTGGTAGATGTTTAGCAGCACCCTAGCCTCTACTCACTATAAGCCAATAGTGGGAGATAGTCAACATACTCAAAATATCCAAATCAATAGAATTACTGATGAAAATGAAAAATGTGTCTTTTATTTTACAGAAAAAACTAAATGGACTTTTTGGCCAACCCAATACATGGCTTTCGAAGTTCACTTTTCATGTTTTGACATGGTGGGTATGCACTGGAAATGAAAAAAATGTCAGGGCTTGGCAAAACGCTACCACGTTCTAACTGTCACTGAAATTTATAGTGCACCGAAGTGCTCCCCAGTGCCAGAACGTGGAGAACTCGCTCTGAGGTCTCAATACCCACGTAAGGAGACTTGGCTTTTCTCAAGCATTTTACTCAGTTTCTGTAGAGAACAGTCTTCTCTTTTTGCCCATGGTGAACACCCCACTGCCCCTCTCTCTAAGGGTACACTTCTCTTTGATTATGTTCTGGTGAGGGCTGGGCAGGGAGAACTTCTTATAATAGCTTTGTCTGTTTTAATGTAGAGTTTTAATTCGTCCTCATTTGTGGCCTCATTTCTCACATTCAACCTAAGCCCAGCCTCCACCGTAGAGCTTGCTTTTGTTTATCAAATATCTGCCAAGAACTTGTTGAATTCCTCTCAATTACTGGTGAATGTACTTTATGTTCTCTCCCCCCTCTACCCTACCATGGAACTATGAATTTTTACATTTCTGTACTTTATTTTTGTGGAATGTCAGGAAGCTATACTGGTTCAATTAACTACCCTGAATGAAAAGCATGAAAGTCTTTTACTTAAAACTACTTTATTTAAACTTCTTTACAAAAGGAAAAAAAGTTATGTTTGTATGCTTTCTAAGTTATATAGGAAACAGCAGATGTCAAAGCAGCGAGTTTATACTAGTTGTGTAAAGAAAAGTGTTTAAGCAGCATTTGTACTTGGTGTATTTCGGTGCCCTCTGAAGAGAATCGTATCAACTGGTAATACTCATCTCTGATGTGTAGTAAAGCAACATAGCTGATGATTGTCCTGGTTTTATTTATGGTGCTAAGTCATTTCATCTCTTTCTTTAATGCAAATAGATCAGACATATTATTACTTGCAATTAAAGAGGCCTGCTTCAGTAGCTTAGGCCTGCATGTTTTATGCAAGGGGGACCTTTAGTCACTCACTTGGATTGTTGTAATATTTTGATTCAGATACTCTGAATGTAATCTTATCTCTGTGTGCTTGACTAAGCTGAGCTTCGTGGGAGCTTTGGCTATTGAATGATTTTTTTTTTGTTCTTTTGTGGCCACTAAATAAAATTAGCATAAAACCAAGGTAAGCACAACAGTCATCACAGGAGTCAGCCAGCTCTTTCACACAGGAGCAGGTAGTGCATCTTTCCGACTTCGTGAGCCACGTCGCCTCTGCCACAACTGAGCAACTGTAGATACAGGTGGTCAGTGACTGGGTGTGACTGTGTTCCAGCAGAACTTCATTTGCAAAAGCAGGAGGCCAGGCCAGTGTTTGCCAACTCCTGACCAGAAGTTTTGTTTATAAGTTTTTTTATGGTATTAGTTGGGAAAAAAAAAAAGAAGTGCTCTTTCTTGAGGATGTGGAAATGAAGAACTTGGTGGCCAGAAAACTGCTGGATTGATTGGTACTCTAGGAAACTTTCTCTGTTTGCAGTCTTCAAGCAGGAGCACATTGATTTTTCGAGGCCTACAGTCAGTAAACCTTTACGTTGGACCACCCGATATGGATTATAATAGTGACTCTTCTGTTTTGTTTCTTGTTTGAGTTCTTTGCCTCTGTCAGTTATGAGAAGGTAGGTAAGAGACCAGGCCTAGAAGTGTTCTCTGGAGCAGGGTCACTGGCCAGTTTAACAATACAGATGTCATCTCTACCTGACATCAGAAAAAAAGAAGAAAAAAAGAAGCCCTTTACACTTGGATTTTTTAAATAAACTATTTAATTAAAATATATGTTACATGTTGATTATAGTTATTGAGCTGGGTACCCCTGTGTAACCAGTACTTGGAAATTTTCATACTCAAAGTGGTTCAAGCTGTCGTCTGTGATCACCCCAGGCTCGCCAGGGTCAGCTGCCAGCCCAGGGCTTCTGCTGCAGCGGGTACCTGTGTTTGCAGCTGTCGTCTTGGAACAGCCCCTCAGCAGTCAGAAAGGGTTTCTGAGAGTAGAGTTAACTTGTGTAGAGAATCAGGCAGCTCTGTCTTCCTTGTTGTTATGGCTGCCACCTCTTCTGCCAACAGTGCTGTGAATTGTGGGGGAACGAATAGGCTTTGGTAGCTACGATATATCTTTGTGTAGTGGGTTTTTAATTGGACCATTACGATTTACTTTTATGGAATCATGAGTTACTGAATTAAACCATTTAAAAGTAGAGTCAATGCAAATGGAGAAATGTGAAGTATAATACTGTAATTTCTTTATACCAAGTAATTAAGATTTGGGGTTTACTCTTAATTCAGCAGAGTATGTAGAGTATACAAATTCAGAATCTTCCCTCAGATTGTCTTTAAGGATGACTGTTGTGCCAGATGTTTCTTATTTTATTTTTTAATTCTGGGAAATTTCACATGCAAAGAGTGGAAAGAGTAATGTAAGAACCTCCTATATCCATCACCCAACCTTAGCAACGATCAGTTTATGGGCAGCCTTTGTTTTTTCTTTATAACCACATTATTTTGAGTCGTGCTAGGTTTTTTTAATTGAAATTTTAATTTTTACTTAGTTTCGGCACTTTGGAAATCCTGTAACATCTCCGAAGAATTTGCAGCGTAGAAAATCAAGAAGCAAGGACTATGATGTATACAGTGATAATGACATCTGCAACCAGGAATCAGAAGATAATTTTGCCAAAGAGCTTCAACAGTATATAAAAGCCAAAGAAATGGCAAATGCTGCTCAATCCTTACCATTTCCTGAAGAATCCATGAAGAAAGAGGAAGCAAAAGATGCACAGAAAGGTAAAGGTCAAACAATTTTATCATTTAAGTAGCTATCCTGAACCCTGTTGGCTCCAGGGACAGGTTTTCGGGGGGGAGGGGGGGGGGCAGGGCGTTGGTGGGCAACCCCCAACTGAAAGTCTCTCTGGAGGAGCAGTCACAGTTGTCCATGAATTGGGCATTTTCTCAGATCAGAGCTTCTACGGATCTTTCCACCAGATGTGAGCTTACGTGGCCTGTCATCCCCGCTAAGACCTGGCCACACGGTGTACGGTGCTCAGTTTGCAGGAGGAGCTGAGTCAGAGGGTCATCAAAGGCCATGAGTACTTTGAAAGGGAGAACGCTAAATCCCGGCTCCTGCATATGTAAAGGATGAACACGCCGTTTGTATTGCTGTCATCTGAAGACGAGTTGACTTAATGTCAGGAATCGTAGTGGTCAAACTAAACTCAGCCATACATTCTTTTAGATTACTAAACTGGAATTTAGCCATAGACAATGAGGACAAATGAGAATTATAAATGAAATTCTTTTTCTAAGGCTTACGTTTGTGTTTTTTCTAATTTTTAAACAATTTTCGCCCTGGCTGGCGTAGCTCAGTGGATTGAGCACGGGCTGCGAACCAAAGCATCACAGGTTCAATTCCCAGTCAGGGCACATGCCTGGGTTGTAGGCCATGGCCCCCAGCAACCACACATTGATGTTTCTCTATCTCTCTCTCCCTCCCTTCCCTCTCTAAAAATAAATAAATGAAATCTTAAAAAAAAATTTTTCAGTTACATTTGGCATACAGTATTATCTTAGTTTCAGCGACTAGACACCATACGTAGTTACCAAATATCATTGTATAAATGAAATTCTTAATTCTCTCATTTTACCTGGGGGAGTCGGTAAAATGAGAGAATTAAGAATTTCCGTGTAAAATGGGTCATAGAAAATTTAGTCTATTACAAAGTGTTTTCAGTGAAAAATGTATTAGTAATACATGCAGTTTAAGCATTTGAAGTTTTAATGTTAAGAGTGCTGTGGAGTTACTAATTAGATCCTAAATACCTGGAACACTAAAGAAGGATCTGGCTGGTGGCTAGTAAGACTGATTTCAGTCATTATCTTGTTTTTTTCCTGACAGTACTGTATATATTTTCACAGAGAATGTATTAGGATACAGAATATATTGATTCTGTCTTTGATCTTTTAATCCCTCTGTTTCTAGGAAGACAGAGCAGTATCATGCCCATTTCACTCATTGAGCAGAACTTCTGGATTATTATAGAGTGTACTTTTAAAGAGTAAACTGCTATTGTACTTTTATGTCATCATTAAAATTAACTTTTGTTTTTAGCTGTTAAACAAAAAAAGAAAAACCTTAAAGCTGCCCACAAGAATGGTAAACAGAAGAAAGTGAAGCGGAAATGGCCTGGCACTGCAGACAAGGGTTCCAGTGTATCACTGAGCAACAGTGGCTTGCAGGAACAGGTACAAGGACCATTCTACCTCATGTTCAGTGACAAGCCACAAAGTGAGGGTTATCAGCAGTGAAATCTCCAACCCCAGTGGCTTCCACGTTCTCCCTCACGCAGGAGCCGCCAGCACCCGCGTACAGCCTTCCTGTTGCACCTGATGTCCCGAATACGTGCACATGAGCCCTTGATCTTTGATTGTGGTGCTGTCAGTGTCCGTGGGAAAACAGGTGGAGTAGCAGGGAGGAGATACAATAATCATGGGCTCATGTGAAAGCCCACAGAGCTTTACAAAGATTCTCCTGTTGCAATCCATGGTCTACTGGTTTTTGACTCCCTCTGGAAATTAAAAATGAATGTCTCTGAACATTGGCCTTACCAACCACCTCCCACCCTCCTCGCAGTTTAATTTTGCTTGTAGAAGTTCTTCCTCCTTGGTCTGTGTATGTAATCAGGGTGGGACAGTAAGTCATTCCTCTGGACTCTGCCTTTCTAAGGGCTTCTAAGATGTGTGACAACTGTTTGTATTCACATTTGGCCATAGGGACAAGTGGTAAAGTACTAGAAATACCAAATATTACAGATTGAAACATATCAATATAAAATCTCGTTCTGCACCCATATTTTACAGATGAGAAATCTGAGGCCCCGGGGTTCAAATGACTGCCTATGGTCACCAGGGCCTGGCCAGTGCTGGGACTTTGTGTCTTCACCTCCATCAGTCTTTCCTTTCATTTGGTTTACATTGATTGAAAAGGTTATTCAGGCAGAGCTGATAGCTCTTCTACATGAGGAACAAATTATAAACATACATGTCACAATTTAATAACATAACCAAATGAAACTAGCTCTAAACTAACATATTTATAAGACATATTTGGTAGTGCTAAGTGGAAATTTGACATTATTGCAAAGCAGATGTATAAATGTACAGCCAGCGTCCTTTGCACACACTGTATTTCTCAAACTATTCAGAAATTTGGTGTGCAGAAGCTAGAAGCTGTATGACAAGTTAACACGCTAACAGCGGTTTATGCTTCTGAAGATCTAAAAGGTATTCTGAAATCCCCCTTTGTTTTTTATATTTTTATCAGCATCTTGGAAGGTATAGTTCTAGTTACGTTTATTCGATCTGATTAGTATACTCAGCTCACACTCAGAGAGCATCTCATTGAAATGAAACATTCCACTGCTTTCAGTTCACCTTACGATTTCCAGGTTGGTCTCAATTAATCTAAAGAGCCTTGGTCTTGCACTTCACTTTTTATCACAAGTAGTAACACTTCTATTTTTAAATATTTTTTATTCATTTGAAAAGTAAGAGCATGCCCTGGCTGGTGTGGCTCAGTGGATTAAGTGCCAAACTGTTGATTCAAAGGGTCACCAGTTCAATTCCCAGTCAGGGCACATGCCTTGGTTGTGGGCCAGGTCCCCAGTATGGGGCGTGCAGGAGGCAACCACACACTGATATTTCTCTCTCTCTCTGAAAATAAATAAATAAAATCTTTTTTAAAAAAGTAAGGGCAAAGTACAATAAAATATTCAGATTGTATAAATACTAATGTTCAATGATGGAATGCTGTTAAAACTGACAAAGCATTCATTTTTCAACTGGTGTACAAAAGTCCAAATCTGTACATCAAGGTAAATTTAGAAGAGTCGCCGCTTAATGTTTTATAGGTGGTTTAAAATAATTTTGTGCAGTGGAATAAAATTTTCTGTTTCTCACATTTGGTTTTTTGTTTTTTGTTTTCAAAGGATGGTAAACCCAAAGAGAAGCAGCACGTGCGAATGAGTCAGGGGTTTATCAACCAGCACACGGTGGAGCGCAAGGGGAAACAAGTCTGTAAATACTTCCTTGAAAGGAAATGTATTAAGGTATGAAAATGTGTAAGCAAAAATATACTAAAATGTAAGATGTAGCAAAAATGTACTAAAACCAACTCCTATTTCTATTAAACACTCTAAAAGCATACCTGTTTCCTTCTGGAAAAGGTTCACTTGGAAAATTTTACTATTGTTTTATGTTTAAGAAAGATATTTTTTTAATGTTTTATATTACATATTGTTTAGGACTTAAAATTCTAAGTAGGTAAATGTGACGTAGTCATAAGGTAACTCATTAAGAATTAGACTGTATAGATTCTACGACTTCGGTTTTTTTCCTGGAGTTATTTGTTTATCTAAAGTTTAGTAGGAACTATATTGACTTAACTGTGAGAAATAACGGCTTTCCCTTGTTCCTTCTCTTGGCTCAGGGAGACGAGTGTAAGTTTGATCATGATGCAGAGATAGAGAAGAAAAAGGAAATGTGTAAGTTTTATGTACAAGGATACTGCACCAGAGGTGAAAACTGTCTGTATTTGCATAATATCCTTTATCACAAGATATTACAACTTTACTCATCCTAAATACTTACATTGGCATTTTAAATATGTATAATTTTGAGTGAAACCAGTGTTTTAGCTGTGGCAAAAGTATGTCAGCTAAGCCCAAATCAGTAAGTATTGAAATGATTAAATTGTACACAGATTTTTTCCCCCTGTAAGAAAAGAGGGATTCCTTAGAAATTCTGTCAGAGACATAGGAGGGTTCATGAGACCCGCTGAGGCCCCAGAAAGACCTGAAGGTCTCCCCAGGGTTTCTGCGTTGACGTCCACTCACTGAATCTGTATTCATGTGGGCTCCTCCATAAGAAGAGGCAGGAGCTGCATGATTTGGGAATGCTTGTCTTCTGTGTTCTGTACTCACAGGGGTGTCTGAGCCTCTGGCGCGGCTGGGCCACACTGGGAGAAGAGGAGTTGTCTTGGGCCACACATTAAATGAAAACTGATTAGCCAAAAAAAAAAAAAAGGGGTTTTAAGTAAATTTATAGTTTTGTCTTGGGCCACACAAACACTAATGAAAACTAATGAGAAAAAAAAATAGGTTTTAAGTACATTTACAGTTTTGTCTTGGGCCACATTCATAGCCATCCTAGGCCTCATGCAGCCCATGGGCCGCAGGTTGGACACCCCTGCAGGGATTAGCTGTCCCTTAATTTGAAGAATAACTCTCACTGCAGCGCTCATGGTACAGGCATGTTACAAAAGCATGGAACATGAACATTGTAGGGTAATAGCAGCTTTAGTCACTTTCATTCCTTCAGTACAAGAAATCTCAAATTACAACTTGAGAATATTTTCCTAGGAAACAGTGTTGCCATTGTATAAATTGATCCTGTTACACAAGGATCCAAATTTGTTAAGACATAATCATTGTCATTGATTTTAATTCCTCTACTCCAAAAGAACGTTTTAAAAATAATCACACTTCTCAAGGTATTTATACACATTTCCTTCTTACATCAATGGAGCCTGTCTGTGGTCTATTATATGAATAGATATGAAGCAGAAAGTGTCCTGTGATATCCAGTAAGTTGATTTATTTAATGGTCCTGGAGTTAGATTTTTTCATGTAACCCCATTAATAATTTATTGTCTTAAATGGGAATTTTAAATGGGCAGTTCAATGTTTCTACTAGTCAGAAGGGAGAAACATTTTCTTTAGGAAGAAAAAAGTCCTTAAATGAATAAGAAGTTATTTTAGTTGAATTAAGATTGTTCTCTTCCTTAACATTGGGATACATGAATATCCTTGCAAGTTTTACCACACAGGAACAAAATGTTACCAGGGAGACCACTGCAAGTTTTCACACGCTCCTCTGACTGCCGAAACACAGGAACTGTTGGCTAAAGTGAGTACGATTTTAGTCTTTTTTTTTTAAGGAATCCAAACTAAAGGTGAGAATTTGAAAAGCTACTGTTCTTGAAGGAAAGTGCCTCATAGCTTAGCATATGGCGTATAGGAGGACTAATAATTTAAGAATGTACTTCCGTTTAGAATGCTATTATTCATTTGTACATTTTTCCTTGTAGCTTAAAGGAAAAGTTACATTCGTTGCTGGTGTAAATCAGAATGTTCTTAAAACCTTCAGTGCAGTTACAGGTGTTACTAGCTCAGCTAAAAAAAGGAAACAGCAAATCTGAGAAAGGTATTGCTGTTGCACTCTTGGAAGGGAAGTTAGGAATCATTGGTTAATAAACATTTCAGAGTTACATCACAGAATACTCCAGTTACTTCAAAATGTTATCTTCAGATGTTCTTTCAGTCTGTGAGAAAGGATAATTGAAAAATTAACCATTTATATTCCCTCATTTTCTATGTGTTATTTGGAGCAACTATCTCTAAAGTTAACTTGAAATATAAGGGAAAATAAAAGATTCTTTTAAAGCTAAGCCATACCAACTTATGGCAGTTTTTTTGAGCATATGCAAATGTTAGAAAGTCAAAGGTGCTTATTTCTGATATTTTTAGGTTGTGAAATCTGAAGGGATACTCTGGAACTAGAAGTTGTACCAAATATGTTGTTTTTAGTATGAAATATATCTGTGGAAAATGGCATATAAATTTGTTTTTCAGTTTCTCTTTCAGTTAGTGTGAGATGATTACTAGGATGAATGTTATTGGGATCATGAGAAAATTACAGGTGTAGGATGACATACATGATAATGTATTAAAACAATTGTTTTTTTTTATATACTAGGTTTTGGATACTGAAAAGAAGTCATGAAAATAAAATACATTTAAAAAGGTAAAATTAGGATTTAGCACATTTCTTTTTTTTTTCTTAAACACCTCTGGAAGTTGACATGGAAACAAGGCTTTTACTTTTTCTCAAAAAAAAAAAAAAATCATTTTCTCTCCTCCCCTACTAAAAAATTTTAAAATATATGGTACATAGGCGCAGATATACAGGGTCTGGCAGAATTAACGCCTGCTTGAGTGCGGTTGGTAGGGTAGTAATATGGGTGTAGTAATTTATGGTTTCCATTTGAACATTTGACCTAAAATATCATATGCTCTGCTTGAATATGATATTGTTATGTTACAGAATTACATGCTTATGATTTTGCAATGAAAAATTTTTAATAAAATGGGGCCATTATTTGTGCTGGACCCTGGATATTGTGGGTCTCCATGGACCAGCTTCCTCCTTTGGGTTTGTCATTATATTTTATTTTCCTCCTCTGTTTCTTTGTAAATTTACTGAAGGTACATGATTCACTAAATAGTATATTCGGTTGTGCTTGCATTTGGATTTTTTTAAATAGTATCATACTCTATATTAATTGGTGATCTGCTATTCTCACTGAACATTATCCAAGATTTTTTTTTTAAGATTTTATTTATTTATTTTTAGAGAGAGGGAAGAAGGGACAAAGAGAGGGAAAGAAACATCAATGTGTGGTTGCTTCTCGAGCACCCACTACCAGGGACCTGGCCTGCAACCCAGGCATATGTCCTGACTGAGAGTTGAACCTGTGACCTTTTGGTTCACAGTCCACTGAGCCACACCAGCCAGGGCTTATCCTTCTAAGATTTATGTAGATGCATGCAGCTGTCATTCATTCGTTTTTACTCCTACTTTGCATTTTAGTCATTGAATATTATAGTTTATTTAGTTATTCTACTATTGATGGACACTGAGGTTTTCTTCAGCTTTTTAAATACTACAAATAATCATGTTCCTGTCTCCTGGTATAAATATGTGTGAGTTATCCTGAGTGCATACCAATGAGTAGAATTGTCGTATTATCTTAATATTTAAGAATTTAAGAATAAATATATTCTTAAATAAATATTTAAGAATATTTAGAATTATTGTATCATCTTAATATTTAAGATGATACCAGTCTTTTATAAAATAGTTGTACCCCAACCGTGTAAAAGAACTGTTGATCCACTTGCTGATCTTTTTCTTCAGACTTTTTTTTTAACCAGTTTAGTAGGTGTAAAAACGGTGTCTTGTGGCTTTATTTTCATGAAGTTCAGATTCTTTTCTTATTAGCTTCTGAGTTTCACCTGTGGTGAAGTGCCTGTTACTGTCTTTTGCTTATGTTTCTGTTGGGCTGATCGTCCTGTATAAATCGGTTTCATATATTGCTGATATGACATATGTGTGGCAGGTCTTCCATTTGCTGGGCTCTCTTTTCACTTTTTTTGAGGTGTCTCAGTGAGCGAATTACTTCCCTTGACAGTCCTTTTCTCAGTTTTACTTTTTTACGTTTATATTTTAATCCCTTGGAAATTATCAGTTAAAATTTGCCACAATAATGGTTTTTAACAAACAACCACAAACTCTCTCCATACCATGTAAAAATAAAAATTTCTTCTTCATGCATCTGCAGGTTGGCTGGGTTGGCTCTACTTCATATAGCAGGTTGATTGGATGGTTCTGCCCCTCATTGTCCTCCTGGCATCGGTGGGCTAGCTGGGCATGTTCACTTCATAGCAGCTCAAGAGGCTGCTTTTTTTCCCATCACATTTACTCACAATCCACTGGCCAAAGTCCAGGAGTAGGAGTTATACTCTGTGTACTTTCTCTGTGAGGAACTGCTAGATTACATGAAAAAGGGTGTGGCTGTGGATAAAAAGAGAATGGAAGAATCAAAACTAATCATTTATTTAATGGTAAAGCTGAGCGATATTGTGTGCATATGCCATGTATAATGTACACTTGTTGCCCAAATTTTTGAGGGAAAAATAAGGATGCACATTATACATGGGTAATTCTAATTCTCTGTCTGTGTAAATGTTTATAATTTTATTTATACTTATGCATTAAAAGGTAAAATCTAGAAAGCAGTAACAATATCTGTATATTCAAAAATAAGTGCTGAAATTCCTTTATAATACAAAAATATGTATAAATGTAAATAAAGAAAAAATTGATTTAAAAAATTAAAAGAATTTTTCCTGAAAGCTTGGGTCAAAAACATGGGTGCACATTACACATGACAGAAAACGGTATTACATTTTATTCATTTACCTGTCGATGGTCACTTGACTTGCTTTCATGTTTTAAGTGTTGTGATTAATGCTCTTATGGACACGGGTATGTAAATATCTTTTTGAAACCCTACTTTCAATCCTAAATATATACCCAGAAGTAGAATTGCAAGATCATATGGTAATTCTTTTTTTTTTAAGGTTTTATTTATTTTTTTTTTAGAAAGGGGAAAGGAGGTATAAAGAGGAAGAGAAGCATCCATGTGTGGTTGCCACCTGAGCACCCCCTACTGGGAACCTGGCCTGCAACCCAGGCATGTGCCCTGACTGGGAATCAAACTAGAGACCCTTTGGTTCACAGTCGGGTGCTCAGTCCACTGAGCTACACCAGCCAGAGCCATTCTTTATTTCTGACTGGCCCTTTTTTTATGGTTTCTATATCTTTTTTTTCCTGCTGTTGAGTGGCCTTATAATCATTACATTGAACTCTCTATCTGGTAAATTGTTTGCCTCCATTTCATCTGGTTCTTCTGGAGAATTCTCTTGTTCTATCATTTGGGGTCTGTTTCTTTGTCTTCCCATTTTGGCTGCTACTTTGTATTTTCTACCTTAGTTGTTAAACTAATCCTAAACTCATCAGTTGTTAAACTAATCAATCTGTAATCAGCCACAGGCTTAAGCTCTACTGGATGGGGCAGAGTAATTCCTGCAGGTGAGTCTGTTGCTTCCCCTCAGGCTGATACCACTTGGAGGGGAGTGCTCTGCGTGAGAAGGATGGCTCCTGCAGTATGGGGGTTGACTCAGTGCAGAGATACTGGTGGCTGTTCCTTCAGTTTCCTTCTCAGAGCCACCAACACTACACTCTCCTCATGTGTCTCTAGTTCACTTTGCCCTCTTTTGCTAGAGCCCAGGGTAAGTGGCTGCAAACAGAATTTTGTGCATTGGCCCTTTAAGAGTCTCTCTGTGTCTCCAGCCATCTGTTCCCGGTGGATAGAAACCCTTCTGCTTTTCACAGCTGGATGTTCTCTGGCGTCCTTTGTGGCTCTCGTGTATAGATTGGGGAGCTCAGCTTGGGGTTTAGAACCTACACTTCTCAGGGGGACCAACCCCCTGGCCACTGAAATATCCCTTTGGAACTTCAACTGCCACCTGTGGGAGCCCAGCCAGCCCTCTTGCACCTTTTCCACACTCCCTACCAGTCTCGTTGTGGTGAAGTGGTTTCTTCTGTCTGCCCATGGTCATAAGGCTTCTCTCTAGCCAGAGTTCAGTTGGTTATTCAGGATGATTTCTCCACAATTTAGTTTCCAGAAAGGTCTTGGTAGGAGGTTAGTGTAGCTTCCACTTACTCCTCTGCTATCTTGAATCTCCCCTCTATTTTCAGTTTTTTAAGGAATCACCATGCTGTTTTCTGCAGCAGCTATACCAGCGTACCTTCCCATCGACAGTGCAGTGTTACGATTTCTCCACAGCCTCACCAGCACTGTGTGTGTATGTGTGTGTGAGGTGGTATCTCATAGTTTTGATTGGCATTTCCCTAATGATTAGTGATGTTGGGCATCTTTTCATGTGTTTATCAACCATTTGCTCATCTTGTTTGGAGAATTGTCTATTGAAGTCCTTTTCCCATTTTTGAATGGGGTGTTTTTTGTTGTTAAGTTTTAGGAGTTCTCTGTATATTCTGGATATTAATCACTTAGAATATATGTGATTTGCAAGTATTTTCTCTGATGCTGTGGGTTGCCTTTTTACTCTTGATAGCATCCTTTCTTGCACAAGATTTTAAAATTTTTATGAAGTCCAATTTGTTTATTTTTATTTTCTGTACCTTTGGTGTCATATTCAAGAATCACTGCCAAATCCAATGTTGTGAAGCTTTTATCCTATGTTTTATTTTTTGTTTCGTTTCTGAAAACTGTTTTCCACTACCATTCATTTTTTTCCCATTACCCCCTCCCTCCTGAAATTACCACACTGTTCTCCACGTCTAGTCCTTTTTCCTTTTTGCTCAATCCCTCCACCCCCAAGCTCCCCATCCCCACTTGGCCTATGTTTTCTTATAAGGGTTATATAGCTATAGCCCTTATATTTAGATCTTTGATTCATTTTGTGTTAATTTTGTACATGTTGTGAGGTAAGGGTCCAGCTTCATTCCTTTGCATGTGGATATCCAGTTTTCCCAGCAACATCTGTGGAAAGATGTCCTTTCCACGTTAAAGGATTTTGAGTCCTTGTTGAAAATCATTTGACCAAATATGTGAGTGTTTATTTCTGGGCTCTGTATTCCATTCCTTTGGTCTTTGTTCTTTTCCAACTGTGTTCTGGCTAATTGGGGCCACTTGAGATTTTGTATGAATTTTGGGATGGAGTTCTCTCTTCTGGATTTTGATAGGGATTACGTTGAAACTGTAGGTCACTTTCTGTAGTGTTGACATCGTAACAGTATTAAGTCTTCTGGTTCATGAACAAGGCCTTGTCTTTCATTTATTTAGGTCTTTAAATTCCTGTAGCATTGTTTCATAGTTTTCATGGTACAGTCTTTCTCCCTCTTGGCTAAGTTAATTCCTAAGTATTTGAATTCTTTTGTGATGTAGTAAATAGAATTATTTTCTTAATTTCCCTTTCAGATTATTTATTGTTAGTGTATAGAAATGTAACAGATTTTTGTTTGTTGACTGTGTATTCTATTACTTAGCTAAATTTGTTTATTGGTTTTAACAGTTTTTTGTGGAATCTTTAAATTTTCTACATGCGAGATCATTGGATGGCTGTTTTCTTAACATGATATGTTACACTTAGAAAGTCAGCATCATACTTAATCAGCAAACAGTAGTATTTCCACTAGAAGAGTCCAGTGGGACTGTCTAGTTTCTAAAAATTGAAGAGAGTTTTCCTTTGAAAACATCTACATTGGGTACCAATTGCATTTAAGAATACCCTTAATGAAGCAGTAATAAGTATGCATGCTATTAAACCTCAATTCTTGAATGCCCATCTTTCAGTATTATGTCTAGCAGAATAGGAAGATGTACCAAATATTTCTACACACTAAGTGGTATTCTAAATACAAACACTTGTGCTATCATCTGAGTTCAAGCTGAATTAGCTGCATTTTTCCTGTTATGAATACTCTACTTAAAAGAACAACTGCGGGGCCAACTGGTTTCTTCAGATGTGCAGATTTGGCAGGCACTTTTCCACAAGTGAATGGAGTGACTCTGTCACTTCAAGGAAAACAACTGAAAATATTTGTTTTCAATTATAAAACTCTGGCATTTGAGCATAGGACAATTTTGGAATATTTTATGTGCCTCTGTGAGCTTGAAAGCTTTCCTGTACGTAAAGATGTTTTTTGATGCGGTTGGTTGATGATGTTAAAGAATGTGATTTTTAAAATACTGTATAATAGAACATTTGAAAAATCTGCACAGATTATTAAGCTAACATTTTCCAAATAAACAATGCCTGACACTACTACAGAATTATGCATGGGTGAAACAGCTGCCCAATGTGCAAACGGGCTAATGGGTTTTCATGCAACAATGAAGAAAGTTTCCTGATGTGGCTTCCGATTTTGCGTTACAACTAGAAATTGGTTTGCATTTGCTTTTTTCTTTTTTTTACAGAAAACTTTATTTAAAAAGCTTTTCTAGTACTTTATTATTTTTAATTAAATTTATTGGGGTAACAGTGGTTAATAAATTATATAGGTTTCAGGTGTACAATTCTTAATACCTGATCTATACATCACATTGTGTGTTCACCACCCAAAGTCAAATCTCATTCTATCACCATTTGACCCCTGCATTTGCTTTTAATGTTCATTTGTCCATCACATTATTTTTAGCTTTTCTGATTTTTAGGCTCCTTTTTTTTTTTTAAGATTTAAAGTTGTTTTTTTTTTACATATTTTATTGATTATGCTATTACAGTTGTCCCATTTCCCCACTTTACTCCCCTCCACCCTGCACACCCTCTCCCACCCACATTCCCCCTTTAGTTCATGTCCATGTGTCATAAATTCTTTAGCTTCTACATTTCGTATACTATTCTTGCCCTCCTCCTGTCTATTTTCTACCTACCATCTGTGCTACTTATTCTCTGTACCTTTTCCTATCCTCTCCCCGTCCCACTCCCCTGTAGCTAACCCTCCATGTGATCTCCATTTCTGTGGTTCTGTTCCTCTTCTAGTTGTTTGCTTAGTTTCTTTTGGTTTTGTTTTAGGAGTGGCTGTTAATAATTGTGAGTTTGCTGTCATTTTACTGTACATGTCTTTTATCTTCTTTTTCTTAGATAAATCCCTTTAACATTTCATATAATAAGGGCTTGGTGATGATGAACTCCTTTAACTTGACTTTATCTGAGAAGCACTTTATCTGCCCGTCCATTCTAAATGAAAGCTTTGCTGGATAGAGCAATCTTGGATGGAGGTCCTTGCCTTTCATGACTTGGAATACTTCTTTCCAGCCCCTTCTTGCCTGCAAGGTCTCTTTTTAGAAATCAGCTAACAGTCTTATGGGAACTCCTTTGTAGGTTACTCTCTCTTTATCTCTTGGTGCTTCTAGGATTCTCTCCTTCATTTTACCTTGGCTAATGTAATTATTATGTGCCTTGCGTTCCTTCTTGGGTCCAACTTCTTTGGGATTCTCTGAGCTTCCTGGACTTCCTGAAAGTCTATTTCCTTTGCCAGAATGGGGAAGTTCTCCTTTATTATTTGTTCAAATAAGTTTTCCACTTGTTGCTCTTCCTCCTTCTGGTACCCTCATAATTCGGATGTTGGAACATTTAAAGATGTCCAGGAGGTTCCTAAGCTTCTCCTCATTTGTTTGAATTCTTATTTCTCCATTGTTTTCTGTTTGGTTGTTTCTTTCTTCCTTCTGGTCCACTCCATTGATTTGAGTCCCAGTTTTCTTACCATCACTATTGGTTCCCTGTGCATTTTCCTTCATTTCTCTAATCATAGCCTGCATTTGTTCATCTCATTTGTGGCCAAAATCAACCAATTCCGTGAGCTTCCTGATCACCAGTGCTTTGAATTGTGCATCTGATAGGTCGGCTATCTCTTGGTCGCTTAAAAGGATGGGTTCTGGGGCTTTGATTTGTTCTTCTGTTTGAGCCATCTCTCTATCTCTCTCTCTCTTTTTTTTTTTTTTTTGGTCTGGTCGCACCTGTTACAGTGAGGGGCGGAGCCTTAGGTGTTCACTAGGGCAGGGCACCCCAGTCACTGGGTTGTGACGTTGTGTGTGGGGGCAGGGTTGAGAGGGAACAGTGGCGGTTGCTCTGTTCTCTGTGGGACCTCAGACCCCTCTGCTGTTTCCCCCAAGCAAACCTGGCCTCTGTGGTGCCAATTCCTGTGTGGTTGGGCTTGTGCACGCCGTGGGACCCTCCAAGGACCTGTCCTGTGAGGCTGGGTCTCTCTCCGTGCGCCTCAACTCCCACAGGTGTCCTCCATCAGTGTCCTAAGGCTCTATTTCCTGGCGCTGGGATCCTGGGTTGCGCATAGTGCCTTGCTTTACAATCGCCACCTCACCGGGTCTGCCGGTTGTCACCCCTCTGCTTGGGTCTGCCAGCTGCTGCCTTTGCCCTCAGGGCCCACCCACTGGTCTTGGGACCCCCAGATGTGATTTTTAGGCTTATTTCTTATATGGAGCATATAGCTGGGTTCTGCTTGTGAGCCAAACCAAAAATTCTTTTCTTTTGGTAAGTGAATTAACCCATTCACATTTATTTAAATGACTGAACGTTTGTGTTAGCTTCTGTCATCTTATAGTCAATGTGTGTATTACATATGCATGTTTTCCCTCTCCATGTTTTTTCTTTCTTTAATAAATACTACTTCCTTCAACTCATTTTTATTCTTCTTCTCCATTTTAGTCCAGTAACCCTTACTAAGTTTCCATTCAAATCTTTCTTATAACACAGTCTTCATTTTTTATATGATTTTTTCCTTATATTATTTCTGAGGTCAGTCAACTCTTGTTTCATTATTTCTGATTTTTTGTTCAGTTATGTCCTTAATTTTTGAATTTCAATTCAAGTTGCTTTTTCAGATTCCCAAACAGGGATATTTAATTCAGTTTGTATTTTTGTGTTATAGTTTTCTTCTGCTGTATGTTATTCAGGTGGAGGGAAGGGGGTGGCTATGTTGGTTAATTTTCACCAGCTAAGGTGTTTTTGTTTTCCATTTTCTTCTGTAGCTTTGTATAGATGAAGAGTGCTCATGCATACATTTGGGACTGTTGAAGATTGATTTGGAGTGGTTTACTGGATTCCTCATTTAAAGCACCTTCTCATATCATTATGGTGACATGCTGCTTCTTTAATGGATGGTGCCCCCGGAGGGACAGAATCCAGTGTATAAGTGAAGGGGTTGTCTTCACCCAGCCATTCAGCCGTTGGAGCGGGAGAGGAGACAGATGGCATGGCTGCTGGCTGCTGGGTAAATGTTGTGGTAGGAAAGTGCAGAAGTCTATTTTGATTCATCTCGTTTTCTCAATAAAATAGGAAGCAGCGTCAGGCCGAGTGAGGATGGATGAAGAGGTGCGAGACGGAAGAGAGAAAAGTTAGGTTTCTCTTGGATAGAACACAGATGTACAGTTAGAAGTTTTCGTGTCATTGAATACGTGTATGGTAGTTTTTAATGGTTGCTCACAATTCTATTTTATGACTTAAATTATGGTTCTGTGATTTTTTAAAACCAGTTTTCTGTTGTTGGACATTTAAGTTGTTTTCCAGTTTCTTATTACTCAAAATAAAATGGTACAAAGACTCTTACTATACCCTTCCAAAACTTGGAGTTCTTAACTTTTTTGTTAAGATATAAGAATGGTTATCATTCTCATTGGTTCAGAAATTGTGGTCAGATTATACAGTCATATAAAACACAAGTTTTAGTAGCACGATGACACCTGTGGCATGGTACTGAAATACAGAATTGTCAAAACACAAATTATGAGATTCTAAACAGACACTTTTATATAGTGGTATTGATGATTGTTAGAAAAATACTGTGAGACAAACTGTCACTATTATATTGTTTTATTGTTGGGAAAAATAGTAATATCACTAAATTGCTGATAGAGTACACTAAAAAAATAAGAGTCAAAATTACTTGGTTGTAACCTAATCCAGTAAAGCAAGAGAGGAAATGAAGAGGCAGATGTGTCAGTAAAATCTCTTAAATTGTGTTCAATTAAGTTAAAAGAGACATACTCTCTTAAATACGCCCCGTGCACCTAAAGCAGCCATTAGGCTGTGTCTCTTAGAGCTGGGTTGTTAACAGCACCTTCCAGCGGATGTGCCTCCATTTTCCACTTCACTTTCTCTGGTCCACTTTCCTTTCCTTCGTCAGAGCAGATTCTCCAGCGTGCTGCTTCAGCCGTGCCCCTACTGTGTGATAATACCCTGAGTCAGGATCTGTGTGTCTGCCTGGTTTTAAGTTCTTCTCTAGTCTCGCCTTCTCAGCCTGCCGAGATTTAGTTCCTGCCGCCCTTGGCTCCTCTCTGCCGGCCGTGGTTTCCGCCTGTGAACTAAATCCCGCTGACCCTGCAGCGCCAAGCAGGTGTGCGTGTAATGGAACCACGGTTGGTTCAAGAACCTGGGGCAGAGGAAATGTCAGTAAGAAAGTTGTAAAGAAAGCTATAATGGATGTACATTTATGTGGCTAGCGTGGCTATCATGGCTGTATTAAATTTGTCTGATTCTTTTGGAGCCAGAACAAAAAGGATGAAGAGGTAATCTGCCTCTTATTATTAGAAAGGTACAATGCAAAACCTCTCCTAATAATAATTTCATAAAACGGTTCTTATGTAGGTCTTCATTATGGAAATCACTGAATATAATGGACAGAATTCTCATTTCTAAGATTCTGTGTGACAGGTTTCTTGTAACTTTTTTGTGGTCAGTTACTAAAAGCCACATGACAGTGAACTCAAATTCTGTCCGTTTGTAAGATAAGTATGTGTAGCCTTTTGGTGTTTTGACTTGATCCAGGTGAACTTAAGGAGTCCAGACCCAGGGCTGTGAAGTGACTTGTCCCCTCTCTTCATGAATTTCCTGGCTTCCCGCACAGTTGTCTCAGTTCACTGACTAGTTTCTGATAGTCATGACCTTTGGGGCCAGGGAGGGAAGGGTTACAGTTACTGATTTCTCCCAGGGTCACTTGTACAGGTCAGAATAGTGTGATTTGGTGGTCCAGCCTAAATAACGGGGCTTGTATTTCCGGTTAGGAGCACCAACCCCACATTGGGGGTTAGTGAGGTCACGGTCTCTCAGCGGAAGCACTTGCAGAACAAATGCTAGGATCGTGTACATAAAATCCTTCTGAATACTTACCACAGTTCTCTCACTGGGGTTATGGTAGTAAAATCAGCTATCACTACTTACCAGTGAGGAAACCATGTGTATAAGAAGGTCTCCTCCTCATGTTCCTAGGTGTGTACCAACGCGTATCTGTGCTCCCCTTCCTAACAGCTCCATTCGTGCTGAGATACTCATTCCTCTGTGGCATTGTCAGTGCTTTGTGGATGGTGAGCCCTGGCCCCAGCCCTCAGTGGTGTGTCAGCAAGGGTCTGAAGTTGTGGTTCTCAACTTTGGCTTCACACTGGGGTCACCTAGGAAGCCTTGTAAAAGATACCACTGTCTGGGGCCCACTCCCAGAAATTCTCACTTGGGGGCGGGGCTGGGGTGTGGACATGAGATTTTCAGTAGCTTCCAGGTAATTCCAAAGCACTGCCAAAGTTGAAAACCACTGGTCTCAACAAATACTGGAAGTGCCACTCTTTTCGCAGCAGTTGGTTTAGGCTTGAAATAGGACTACATGTCCTCCAGTACACTTCTGGAAAAGTGATCATCGCTTAAGATACACAGGAAGAGGCTAGACATTGCCGTGTCTGAATGTGACGCCCAGAACGGATGCAGCTGCCTAATGGCTTCAAGGGGAGCTAGCAAACCAGCTGAAGATGACAGAGAAGAAAGTTAAGAAGAAGCTGGGTCCTTGATAGCTGAGCCATGGAATATACCAGACTTAGGAGACAGCCAGCCTTCAGAATGCATGTTATACCACATGAAATTTTATATACATATAAAAAATATATATATATATATATAAGGTTTTTACTCTTTAAGCCCTTTTGACTTGGGTTCTCTTACCTGCAGCCAAAGGCAAGATAAATGTGAGCCAGGAATCAAACCTACATTCATCTATCCAAGTCCACGTTTCTGCCCCTCACCCCTCTGCACCGAAGGCTTTGTTCAGTCTTGGCTCCTGTTGACAGCACACAGTGAGAAACTGGTGTAGGAAAGGAGGGACACGCCAGCAGCAAGGAGCAGGCCTGTGAGAGGGTTAGGAGGAATGGAGAGAACGTACTTGCTCAGTAGGGAGGGACGAGCTGCCCAGCTCTGCTCGGGGTGCTGTTGGTTGGTTCCTGTGAGATGTGCAACGCTATATTATTTAAAAATGTGGAAAACTAAACCTGGCTGTGCCATTAATTCTGGGGTACACATTGTTACAGTTAACATCACTATGATTGGATGTCTTTTACAAGCTGATAGAATGTCACATTTTAATTGGCAGTTTACTTTTATTGGTACATAAAAACGGTGGGTCTTATTTAGTGACATATGATTTGAATATAATTTTAAACTGAAGTTATATATGCATACAGTCAAAAGTTTACTGTGAAATGAAATTTGTTACAAAATTTATTTTGGATTAATAAAATTTAAAAACAAAAAGGTTTGTTACAAAAAAGAATGGTTTCTGTTTCTTCCCCATACCCTGTCCACTTTGCGGGAGGCAGAGTAGTAAGACGGCTCCCAGGACCCCGCACCCTGGTGTACTCAACCCTCCCTTTGAGTGGACGTCACTGCCAGTGCTGGATTTCTTAGGATTGGTTTACGATACACATCAAAGATGAAGCAGTTTTACCTTTGTATAATTAAGGTCTCGAGTCACTTGGTTTTGAGTTAATCGAAAGGGAGATGTTTCTGGGTGGGTCTCAACTAATCAGATGAACCCTTAAAAGACACTGGGCCCTTCCTCAGGTCAGAAGTGAGACACACCAGGGGGTTTTCCTGCCAGCCTTGAAAAGGTTACCGTGCTGTGAGAGGGCCATGGGAACGCCAGTCCTGCAGCCACAGGTTGCTGAGTTCTGCCAATGAACCCTGAATGAACTTGGCAGAGGTGCTGCTGGACTCATTTTGTATGTTCCCACCTCAGTCCTCAAATCGGCCCCTTCTACAAGGAGCCCCAAATTTTTTTCATCGTTCCTGAGTCTGGTCAGATGATGGCTTGAGAATATAGCTTCTCAGTGAGCTGTTACATAGATCAAAAGTGATGGTTTGGGGGCCTCTTGAGGAGCTCTGGGTCTTTCCACTCACTGGTGACCCCCAGGTGCTGGTTGTTACAGTTACTGTAGCTGTGGACTAGGGAGGGGAGAGAGGTCCAGGCAGGTCTTTGCACCAGCCATTTACCAAGACTCAGCTGTTTTTCCTCAGTAAATTCTCTTTGAATCATCTCTTTGAACTTAATTTCCAGAATTCTGGAAAAAAAAAAAAAATGGCTTTAGACTGTTTTTGCCAGAGTTCTCCCATGACTTTGTGAAGTGGATTTTCAGAACTCCTCGGTGACTTTTCCAGAGGTGGACGCCTTGTTCACTCGTCAGCGTTGTTCGACATCACAACACCTTCCTTTTCAGCCTCTGCACCGGTAGGGAGACTGATGCATGCCATCTTCGAGTCCTTTTCCTGCAGAGCGCCCCTTTCCTGCCCGGCTGTCCAGGGATTCATCCTCCTGGCAAGAGGCTCTTCGTTCCAGAGTATTCGGGATGTTCACTCAGCTCCAAAATTTTAAACTCCTTTTTTAAGGGGTTCCACAGAAGTGGCCTTATTTATCATTCACGTAATTATTAAGTAAATATGAGTTTTGTGTTCCAACTGCACTAAAAAATACTTCAAATTTATTTGCCTGGATATGTTGCTTGGCAGGTATATCTGTTACATAATAATATAAACTGGACTTTAATCTTGGACTTCCTGAACAAATTTGTGATTCAGCCCCACATCTGCTGACAAACCAGCTCTTTTCAGCTTTCTATGTGCCTGCAGACTGCGAGCCAACTTAAACTTCCCCCTGTAGCTGAACTCAGTTAGGTAAACCCGGAATCAACAGAAGTGCCTCTTATTTCAGCCAAATGCACATAAAACAGCCATTTCAGTCGATGAAGAAGGAAAACCCGGTCCCAGTGAATTCCTGATTGTCCCAGGGGCTGAATGCCTGTCCTTGTGCTGCTGTGAAGGGCACTGTGTTCTCAGGAGCTGGGGAGGTGATGTGGGCCGAGGCCCGCCTGCCCGGGCCCTGCTGCTCCCGCTCCTGGCTGCCAGCAGTTATGCAGGTTGTGTGTTCTTTGGGACTCATTCTACAGCTAGATTTGTACCAGGAAGAGGCAAGAGGGAAAAACGACCTTGACTTTTTCAATGGGATGTACAGGATCCTCCATCTGGGGGCCAAAAGGCAAGACAAAGAAGGGGAAACTTGTGAGGAGTGGGGAGGCCTCGGGGAGAGTCGGCCAGGAAGACACTGCTGGTGCCCTCGAAACCTCAGTGAGAACACTTGCTGTAAGGGGGATGTGGTGTGGGGCTGCATGCAGGACCACGAGCGGGCCACCTGGGCCTACCCACGAGTTAGCAGGGGCCATAGTCCAGAACCCTGCAGGCTGATCACGGGACTGGGAAATGGGCGTTCAGGATAGCAGGGGCCTGCAGCGTCTCATGCTGGCCTTTCTCTTCCTGAGGCTTCACCCCCGTGTCTTCTGCTGTTGAAGCAGTTGCACTGAACACCAGGCAAGGCACCCTCTCCCTCCCCTCTTCTGGGCTCAGCAGCTCTCACGCCCTTGTTTTGCATTGCCTTCCCTGATGGTCTGGAAGCCGCTCAGGGGCATTCTGTCTTGTTCAAGGCCACATCCCTGCTTGGATCAGGCACATGAAAAGCCCTCACTCAATAGTCATTAAATCATTAAAGTATTAAACATTGAAAGGGAACTGTTATTGTCCCCCAGCCATAAGAAAAACGGTGGACTTCTAGGTGAAAGAATGAAAAGGATTATTTTAATGTTTAAGGTTCACAGTGGTAGTGGCAAACCAAGAAACAACACTGATCGAGAGTGGTGTGTCTGTCCAAGTAATTCAAGAACTCCCCAGACCAGGGCAGAAACAAAGGAGAGGAGATAAGAGAATTGAGAAAAGAGAATGTGAGTAATCAGCAGGTGGATTCCCGATGCTTCCCTCTGTGTGACATTCGAATGCATGTGTGAGGTGCCCTCCTAGGCTTAGCACAGTTCCTGCTGAACAAGCCCTCCTCCTTTCTCATTTGCAGACGGGGGACTCTTAACCAGCTGGTGGTCACCAGCTTCCTAGTACGCACCTCACGGTCACACCTGTGGGTCCAGGGACCGTGGTAGAGACCACTGGTTGCTTGAGCTGGGAATTGAGGCCTGTCTCTCAAAGACCACCTGGACCCCACTTACAGCCAACAGTCAGGTTTATTATCAGTTGCTGCAGCAAGAGAAAGGTGGCATTTCAGGGGACTGTGACATCTCAGCAGGAGGGTCTTAGGGAAAGATAATTATGGAGATTTTGCGACCAGAGTAAATCCTGGGATGGTCTTCCCTGGCAGGAGTGGGTCTGGTGTGTCAGGTAGAGTTACCGGCAGAGTGAGTGGTCTTGTCTGAGGAGTCGGTGTCAGGTGTTTATGTTCAGCCAGGGCGATACAGGTGCTCCGACATGTGTAGCTCATAGGTTGTGGGAGTCCTGAGGCAGCCTCTGAAAAGCCAGACCCAAAGGGTGAGGGGAAGGCAGCTGGGGAGGCAGTGCTGGCCCCTGCAGAGCCTGAGGGGAGAGCAGCTCTCATTCTGTCCCCAGGGCTCTAGGCTAATCCTCCACTGTCCCCAGAGTCAACGAACCTCTTTATGGGACATGCTGACTGATGCTTTGTTTCAGCTTTTATTGCTGAAAAAGTAGAATTATATCATTACTTGCTATAAAATTAGACAACTTCTCTTTTAAAAAAAAGGAAAACAGACACCGTGTTTGAAAATCAGCCTCCAGTATGTTCCCTGCGTGACCTGCACTCGTGGCAAGGCGGCCTTCTCTGCGTCTCCTGTGGCGGTGGGTGCCCCGCCACAGTGACCCGGGGTCACTGAGGAGAAGGGTGGCCGGGCGGGGCAGCGGGCTTTCCAGGAGAAGCGTGTGCCTGGCAGGTGGTGGTTGTCCGTGTTCCGGGGACAGAGGTGACTGACCCTCAAGAGATGTTCTGGAAGGGAGACTGGGGCGCAAGGTGTCTGAGTTTCCTATGGCTGCTGTAACAGGACCTGAGCCTGGGAGCCTGGCAACAACAAACGTGCCCTCTCTCTGCCGGGGGCCAGAAGTCTGAGATCAAGGCGTGGGCAGGGCCAAGTTCCCTCTGAAGGCTCCAGGGGAGGATCTTTCCTGCCTCTCCCAGCTTCTGGTGGTTCCTGGCAATCCTTGGCGTATCTTGGCTCTGACGGTGTGAACTCCAGTCTCTGCCTTTGCCTTCTGCCTGTATATGTGTCTGTGTCTCTGTTTTGTTTTCTTATAAAGTTACCAGTCGTTGGATTAAGGCCCATCCTAATCTAGGATGATGTCATTTTAACTTAACTATTTATATATGCAAAAACCTATTTCCAAGCAAGGTCCCAGTCACAGATACTAGGTGTTAGGACTTGAACATACCTTTTCAGAGCACACAGCTCAGCCAACAGCTCAAGGCTCATTCTGCTCCCAAGGTGAGAGGTTAGGACAGAGGCTGGGTCTGCCTTCAGGACCTAAAACTCCTCCATGTCACTGGGAAGTCAGCCTCGACCTTGAGACGCACCATTCTAGGCTGATTTGGCAGTTGCAGGCATTAGTTATGTGTGTAGTTTTTTTGTGTGTTTTTTGTAAAGCTGGTGTAAGGAGCAGAGTTCATTCTACTCCTTAGACCATAGCTTGCTATCACCATCCATGATGAGGGAGTCTCTCTCTTTTTTCTCTTTTTGTCCTGTATCATTCAGGAGAGCTGTGCTGGAATAACAGACAATCCTAAAATCCGATGACTTAAAACAACGAAAGATGGGTTTTTGCACATTCTGCTCACAGCGTGGTCAGCAGCTCACGGTATCTATCACTGGGGAACCTGGGCTGACAGGGCGGCCTCACCTGCGCAGGGCCAGCTGCCACTCTCGGGGGAGAGAATGCTGGGGCTCCACTGTCATGGCTGGATAGTGCAGCAGATCCTCAGTGTTGTTTGATTACGGCGTTGATGAGATGCTGTAGGGACTTAACCCTGTGTATATCAATTAGCTTGTTGTAAAACTGGTTTTGTTATATGTTGTTTCACTTAAAATTGTAGGACACACAGCGATTTGGCCCTGGGAGACTTGCACCCAGGTTCTTAGTCAGAACCTGGCCCACCAGGCGCAGACACTGGGCACAGAAGTGCCAGCCTACCACGGGCCCAAAGTGGGGACAGTGGGAAGCATTTGGCCAAATTCACTAACATCTACCACGAAACCATCTGTTTTCTTTTGTAGCTTCTCTGTCACTGTGTCCGTGGTTTCTATGAAGAATTTGCATATGTACGAGGCCCTCGCTCCTGTTTTCTTCACACTCATCTTTTTTTTAATTTTTAGAATATCTGTATTGATTTCAGAGAGAGAGGGAGAGAGGGAAAGAGGGAGAGGGAAACATCAATTTGAGAGAGAAACATCGACTGGTTGCTGCCCATACGCGCCCTGACTGGGGAGTGAACCTGCAACCCGGCAGGTGCCCTGATGGGGAATCAACCCCCCCACCTCTCAGTGTACGGGACACACTCCAGCCAACTGGGCCACGCCACCAAGGGCATACTCGTCTTTCTAATGTTCCCTTCCCCAACCCCTTGTCTCAGGGCCCTGCTCTTGGCAAACTAAATTAAAGCAAACTTGTCGGTGGCAGTGATGGGTGGCCCCTCTCAACACATTCGCCTTGGTCTCCTCAGTCATCAGTCCACAGACGAGTACCGAGCACCCAGCAGGGCGGGCAGGGCTGGGGCGGCATCAGCCCACACGCAGACAAGAGGCCTGCGCTCATGGAGCTGGGGTTTTAGCCTGGGAGACCAGGATGCTCTGGGCTTCCAACAACAAGACTCCATCTCAGACCCACTTACACCATTACCACGCCATTGCATGGAACAGGAGTTCAGAGGCGGGAAAATTCCGGGCAGATACCTACTGAGACACCAGCCCCATTCCCCTCAGCTCTGCCTTTCACCAGGAGGCATGTTCTTCCCAAGGACTAGCTTCTCTCATTGTGAAAAAAAATGGCTTCCAGCATATTTCTTCTCATTTAGTGGAGAAGAGGCCTTTTCACCCACGTAGGAAAAGAGCCCTTCCCTTCAACACTGCCTGGGCCAGTCCCTGGACACATCACAGCGCCCTGGGTAATGCCATGCATGGCTGCCCTGGGCTGGCCTCGGACACTCACTGGCCCAGGATGGTTCACTGTGGTTGCCTTGGAGCCTAGGTGGTAAGGGTGGCGGTCACGTTCTCTGAGACACAGGCTGGAATGAGGAGTGTGTCAGTTTGCTGGGGCTGCCATGATAAAGCACCAAACCTGTGTTTTCTCACAGTTCTGGACACTACAAGTCTGAGGTCAAGGCGTTAGTTGGCAAGGTTGATTTCTTCTGAGGCCTCTCTCCCTGGCTTGCAGATGGCTGCCCTCTCCCCCCTGGTCTTCACATGGTCTCCCTCTGTGTATGTCTGCATCCTCATCGCTCTTCATAAAGATACCATTCGTACGGGGTATGGGCCTGCCCTCATGGCCTCACTTTAACCTTATGTCTTAAAGACCCCATCTCCAAGCACAGCCACATTCTGAGGCCCTGGGGGTCAGGACTTCAGCATACGAATTTGGGGTGGGACAGTTCAGCCCATGACAAAGAAGAAAGGGGGTCTGAGCAAAACGGGCTTCTTCATGGAGAGGAAGAAAGGGGGAATGGATCCTGGGTGGGGAACCAACAGTGTCTGTGCTTTGGGGAGAGAGAGAAAACACCAGGTAAAGAAACACATTCATTGCGGGTAGTAAAAAGTGTTTTTGAAGAAAATGGAACAGGGTAAGGGGACTGGGGAGACTGAGAGGGGAAAGTGGCACTGGCAAGGGTGGCTGGGACAGCCTGGGAGGGGGAGCTCTGAGTCACCCCAAGTGAAGAGCTGAGCAAGGTGGGAATGCGCTTGGCTGCGTCAAGGGGCAGGAAGGAGGCTGGCGAGTGTGGATGCAGGAGTGTCTTCAGTGTGGGCCAGGAAGGGGGCTGGGGCCGGATCACTCAGGGCTCCGGGAGGTGGGGCTGTGCTCGAAGATCCAGCCGCCTTTGGGAAACAGTGTGTACTCTGCAGCGACCCATCTGTCCCATGGACAGGCTCCAGCACTGGCGTGAGAGAAACATCCAGCTTTCAGGGCCCAGCCTCAGCCCCACCTGGCGTGCCCTGCTGGCTGAAGGCAGGAGTGGAGGTGCAGTGCCTGCAGGGCTCAGTCAGGGTGAGGAGCACTTCCTGGGAAGGGACCTGATGGCTGGGTGGGGCGGACAAGTGGGTTGAAGTAGCAGAGATCTTTACAGACACCCATCTGACCACTGAGCCAGCTGCAAAAGGAAGGCAGGCGGACGGTGGTACAAGTGCCCCAGCGTAAGTAAGCGAGATGCTTGCCACAAGCCTGCTTTCCCATGAAAGTAGATCTAAAGAGCTTCCTGGAGATAAAGGACTGGGTTGCAAAAGTCTAATTTTTCCTTTAAAAGTGGTCAGATTCAGAAAATTCTTCCAAGTCATACTGTCTGGTCTGCGAGTCAGCTGACATTTCTGTGGCTTGCCAATGCTGGTCTGGTTGGAAATCCTCCTTGTCCCTGAGTGTGGGCTGCATCTCCCACTAGAGTTCCTCTAACCAGAACATTTCAAGTGCCAACGTCTTCATGACCTGGTCCCGACCCTGCCAGTGGTCTCTTTCCCCGACCTCTGACCCTGGTGTGCTTACAGCGCCATTGGACTTCGACTACTTTTACCGTAGTCAAAGATATCCTCTTGAGGGAGAGGTGAGACCTCTCCCAGTGTGAGTATAAACCCTGTCTCTGGCAGGGATCGTCTGTCTGAACAGAACACACATAACAGCTTGAACACAAACGGAAGGACACAGAGTTCCTGGTAAACCCCCAGGAAGCCAGGTTTCATGAGACCCCACACAGAAGACGAGGAGAGGCAGCTTAAAACATGGCCCTACAACCCTTTGAAACGGCCCAGTTCAACTCACCCCAACGCAGCAAGGACTCGCTGGTCCACGTCCACTTCCCTTAACTCAGTGTTGTTTGTGACTCCTTCAACCAGCAGTGTATGGCACAGGTGACCCTGGGTGACTTCTGAGGGGTCATGAAGACCGTACAACTTCTACCTTGTTTTCTGGACACTCACACCAGGAACCCTGAGTTACCATGTCTGGAGTCCTACCCTTCTGAGGCCACCATGCTCTGAGGAAGCTAATGCATGTGAAGAGCCCAAGGAAAGCTGTCTGCCTGCTGGTCCTGCCTGCAAGGTTGCCCCCGCTAGGCCAGCATGACCATCCAGGTGACCCGGCCCCTGCTGGGAGTGTGCCCAGCTGAGGGGGTGCGGATGTCGTTGAGCCAATGTGGACCATCTCCCTGTGCTCCATTGAATTCCTGCTCCGTAGAATCTACGAGCATGATGAAAATAGCTGTTTCAAGCTGCTAAATTTGGGAATATTTTATAACAGTACTAATAGCCAAAAGAAAAAGTCTACAGGCTTTGTCCCTGTAGGTCCCCCAGGGCTTCCTGTTCCCTCGCTTGCCAAGTCAGCGTTGTTGTTGTCTCCATGCTGCTGCCTTTGTGCCCACAAGCCTAGCAGGTCTGCCCAGGTCTCCTTTTATCACTGTGGCATTCACTCACTCAAAATTCTGAGTCACGGTCCAAACCGCAGGAGCCGGGATTCAACTGCCATTACACTCGATGACAGTGTGCGCAGCATCTGGGCCACACGAAGGGCTGAGCCACACACATTTCCCAGGTGCTGGCCACCCTCACTTGCTGCTTTCACTTTCACAGTACCACCCCTCCCCTCCCTGGGATCACGGCCTTCCCTCGGTTATGCGTGCATGATCATCTCACGTGCCGAAATGTCAGCCCTTTGAAGTCAGCATCCTTGTCCATCTGGCCATCCACTAGATCCTAAGCAACTAAAACAGCTCCTGGAGCATGGGAGTCATTCAGGAATTTTTATGCAGCTTAGAAAAACCTACAGATATTCAAACGTACAAGGTAAAAGTTGCAAAAGCCTACCTTCCACCTCCACAGGGTGAGCTTGGTAAGAACCGAGGTAGGGGCTGGTGGGACAGGACCACTGAGTCTGATGTCACATCTCCCCTGGGCACATGTCCAGGTTCCCACAGCCCATCAAGTTTACTGTGACTTTGCGGTGATATATTGCTTTAAACTTAATTTCCTTTTTGTTTGCGACTATGGGAGGAGGTACTACACTCTATAAATAAGATGATTTTTAAAAAGTTATCCAAAGACCTAGCTACCTTTCCATCTCTGAGGAGCCAATGACCCAGCTGGCTTGTCTCCTCTTCTGGTGGCTGCCGACGGCCACCACAGTTCCAGCGTGAGTGGGCAGTGGCTGCGGAACAGCCCTCCCCTCCGGCCTCTCTGTTCTCTGGGGGCAGCGGGCAGGGGCAATGTGCGGATGTGAGAACCAGGGACGCCCCGGCCCTTCTTTGATTCAGGAATATGACTCATATATTGCTGGGGAGAGAAAGCAGTAGGATCCCTACAGAGGAACAACTGACCCCAGAGAGATGCAAAGGCAAAAATACAAAAAGACAAATGCATTATTGCTGCAGTATTTTTAATATGAAAGGACTGGAAACAACCCAAATGTCAATCAACGGTGACTGGTTAGCTAAACACTGGTATGTCCTTAGAACAGAACAATTTGTAGGAGAATGTTCTGTCTGAATCTATGGAGTGATGTCCAATATATTGTTAAGGAAGAAATACAAGATTGAGGAAAGTATAAAATAGCATGCTTTTACCATTTGTTTATATCTTTTAAGTAAAAGGGCAAAATGGAAAAAAGATCAATTATCTATGGCAGAACAAGGTAATAAGATGGAGGGAATACAGAATACAGACTATATGAATACAGTTCATTTTGTGAATTTGGCTTTGGAACCACGCAGTTTACCTAATTATTAAAAAAATTAAAATAAAAAGCAGTCTCTAAGAATTTAAAGCAACACCAAGTGACTAACCCTAACCATAGTTCAGGTTCGAGCTAAAACCACAGAGGGAGGAACTGTTCCAAGTTCGTTTAAAACAGTAATCTGTGCGTCCCTAAGGGTACAGACGCTAAGGGCGGTAAGAACGGCAGGAGAAAACTTTAACTGTTTTCAGTAATTACTTCTGTGATGATTTTGGCATTGTTCTTCTGAGGATTTAAGACAACGTGTAATTATTTTGGTGGTTTTGAGAAGGTGGTTTTCTAAATGAGAGAAAGAGGAGCAGGTGTAAGGTCAATGAGGTTATATTAAAAACCCTGCACTTCTGAGCTGAATTCAAAATACCAATATAAACTCATGTGGTGTTTTTTCTTTAAAAAAAAAAACAACAAAAGCTAAGACTCCATATTTCCTAGTTCTGTCTGCTAAAGTCAAGAAACAAAGACCAAACCACTACCACACAGCACCGCTAGCACCTCGATTTTATCTACAATTATCTACTCTCCACTGAAAGGAACCAGGGTCCCTGGGGAAGTGGATGGCTTTGTGGCTGGGACACAGAATACACAAGATGACTATGAAACCATCGAGGACCCCCAAGGTCATATCAGAAGGAATCAGCCAACTTGAAGCAGTTTTCAAGGGTCACAGAGGGCACAATCTGGGCAACAGGAAGAACAGTAACTGCAATGGATGGAAACATACATCCACTGTGTTCTAACCATGAGGTCATCATGTACTCAGCAAACAAAACAACTGTGTCCGCCCTGTCCACCCTGGACCTCACAAAGGAGTGAAAGTTAAGGACTTACACTGCCTTTCCTATACACATCAAAGCTCAACATAACTGACTAACTGGTGAAAAGAGGTTTCTCTTTGCAAAGTATGCCGGCTAATAAACAAAAAAGAAACAGCAGCACTAGAATATTATTTGCAACCCCTAAGTAGTCTTGGTTCTTCTATCAATACACATCAGAGGCTGCTAACATCAGAAAAGCAGAGTCGACAAGAGATTCTATGGCTTGCACTAGAAGCACCTATTACCTTCAAGAAGGTAGCCTTGCAAAACTAAACCTAAGTGGCCCCTGATTAAATCTCTAGATATAAATATTGATACACGAGAAACAGAGAGGACGGAGGAACATGTCAAAAGACTTAACAGAGAAGCACTCAGGAAAACCCAGACTGTGAGAAATTCTATAGGATGAATGACCCAGTACTGTCTTCCAACAAGCCTCCAGGCTCTACAAACATAACTAAGAGGTGAGATCCACTGTACAGATTACAGGAGACTTAAGAGGCATACCAACAAATTACAAGTCATGGACCCAATTCAAACAAACAGACAGGAAAAATATTTGGAGGTATTAAGGTATCACTAAATTTTTAGGTATGATTGGTATTGAGGTTATACTTTTTTAAAGTATTTGTGGTTTAGAGAAACATGCTTAAAATATGTACAGATGAAATGGTATGACGGATGTCCAGGATCTGCTTCAAAACTGTCACAGGTGGGGTGGCGGGTGGGGCGAGAAGAGAGATGGAACAAGACTGAGGCTGATTCAGACATGAGCTTGTTACACTAGTCTCTCTACTTTTGGATGTGTTTGCAAGTGTGCATGATAAAAAGGTTTAAAACCCTGCTGCCAAACATTATGAAAGTACGTCTCCTGGACATGGGTGAAAATTACTAGCTGTAACTGTTAGAGACTCTGAGCTGGCACCAGTTGGAGCTATAAAAAGACAAAGGAGAATTATTTTCCACAGGGAAATGAGGTGAGAGAGAAGAGAGAACACAAGATTACCCAAGACTGGCCCAGGCGTGAACCACGGGACCTAGGCACCCGCATTCTACGTGGTGCTCGCAAACCTCTGCTTTAGACTGGGCCTGTGGGACATCCAAGTCACCATACACCGGTGTGGGTGGGACACCTGATCTGGGGGCCTCACCTGGGAGGTGAGAGGCTCATGTCTGGGAGCCCCCCTACCCCCACCGCCCCCAGCAAGGAGAAAGCGCAAGCCGCCATGCATCTTCCTTCCCAGAACATGGCCAGGCCCTTGGACTCTCCCGGTGGGTGCTCTGCATGGGGGACTGGGTGGCCTGCAGGCTTCTGATCTGTCACCCAGCATTTGGGAACACAAGGCTGTGGCCAATAGTTTTAATAGTCTCGCAACAACCTGGACAAGCAGATTTTCAAGCCCTGGTTCTGTTGCTAGAGAGATGGCAGCTAAGCCCAAGGGAGAAGGAGAAAAACATCAAAGACAACTTTTGAGTGTGTCTCACCCTTCGTATGACAAAATAAGACAAGGATAGTGCCCCACCAACATCCTGATGTGGGCTTGACCACCAGCCTGGCAACGCACGCCTTCTGGCTCCATGTCATATAGCAAGGCAAATACAAAGAGTTTGAAAATAACACATCCGAGGTGAAATCTCACCTAGATTAACATGTATTTGGACACTGAAACTTCCTCACACCTCAGCCAACTTCTAAGTTTTAAGCTGAATGGTGTCTCCACCCCACCCCACCTGGACCCGCCCCATGCCCAGCCCTAGCTGGTCCCTGGAGGGCATCTCCCCTGGTTCATCCACCAGCAGTGAAAGGCCTGGAGTCAAGGGCAATTCAAGCATCTTCTTAAACTCCTCACGGCCAGGGGATGCCTTATCAATCTCCCATTTGGTCAGGCCAGATTTCCACTGGGGGAGCAGTCCCACATTCACCTGTGTTCTTTCTTCATCATTTATCTTAGTGGGTGCAGCCTCAATGGGAAGAGAGCTAGGCGTCCCCTCCCATAAGGAACGGGCCAGCTCATGTTCAGGGACAGGCACGGTGGGCAGGGAGAAGCGATAAGCTTTACTAATTCAGTTAGAATACCAGGTTATGTTTTGAGATACGATTTCTTAAAAAGATTTAATTCAGGCAGAATCTATTCTTTAACGTTGGTATCTTGTTCTAGAAAAATCTGTGTGGGGTGCCAGGGCCTGCATCCCTCTCTGGCTGGCAAGCATGTCACAGAGAGGACACAGATCAGAGCAGAACTCTGGGTGGCGGCCAAGGACCCACCCCAGCGCCGTGCGCACAAGGCACAGTGTGACGCTCAGCGTGACTGTGACCATGCAGGGCTGACAAGCCCCTCAGACACACACCTCAGGCCTCCCCTCTCCCGCTAATTCAAACTCACAGAGGCACTCACACAGCACTTTCAAAAGCTGCCCATTCCCTTGGAAAAGAGACTTTAAAAAGTTAGTACATAACTGAAGGAAACAACTTTAAAGCAGGAAACGGGAGTGACGGCAGCAGCCCGGGTGTTGTGATGGCCCTCCTGTGCGCTGTGGCCAGAGTGCAGCGCTGCCCTGGACCCCTGGGTGAATGAGCAGCTGGGCGGCTGGGCAGGGAGCAGGTGTCTCACAGTCAGCGTGCACGGCTGAGCCTTCGGAGGAGAGACATGAGCCCTGATTGCCACACCCCTACTCATGCACCCTTAGAAGTCATATGGGGACACAAAGATGGTGACCTTGGACACGTGGTTGGCCTGGAAGGAGCGGTCCAGGTATTCTGACATGTCAACGTCCACCTCCAGTGTCTGGGGTCCCTCCAGGGTCTGGACCAGGATCAGCTCCCCTGTCTGGCGATCTGCGCGCTGCATCACAAAGTGGCCGCGGCTGTTCCCACCCACGATGCCGAACCGAAGGCTGTTGGGTCCAGGTCGGCCGGGCACTGAGGCCATGGCCATGCGGAAGAGTGTGATGGGCGTTGTCAGGTTGGAGGGCAGAGACAGGTAGTGGAAGGAGATGGTCTTGGGCAGGTGACGGCAGGGTCTGCTGTCCATGGGGCAGGGGTTTCGTTCACACTGACTGGGTCAGGGAGGCAAGACATAAGCAGTCAGCCATGGGGAGGCGCAGAGGGCCACCCTGACCTGGCTTGTCCCTGCTTACCCTCTTACGGACACCACCAGAGTGACCTTTCCCAGCCACTGGTCCCTCAGCACAGGTGCCCAGAGCCACAAGCAAGTGAGTGTGGCTGGTGTCAAGGTGGCCAGGGAAGAAGCATTCCCCCAACCCACATGTGTGTGTATTTGCATGTTTCTGTGTGAGTGTGCATGTATGCTATCACTATAGCTTTTACAGAAGAATAATGCTACGGAAGGTTAAGTAGCATTGGCAATGCTGGTATTCAACCAGGCACCCTTCTGCACATGCTGAGACCTCCAGCAGGCAACTGGCGACATCTTGCATTGCAGCATTCTGCAGGTGCTGAACGCCCGTCCGCCTTAACCGTCTGGGACGGGGTCATGAGGAAGGGCTTCTGAAGTTGCCCACACAAACAGTGATGCAGATACACTAACTTAGTGAGTCACAACATGGTAGTTAATGCAGGTCGAGTCTCACACCTGGCTGTTAATCATGGCCCCAAGGCTATGACACGTAGGCCCCTCTGTCCCTTCACTCAGTGGCTCCTGAGGTCCCCCTCTCACTAATAGCTGCCGCTCTCAGGGCCCTGCTTTCCTCACTGCTTCCTCTCTGCTGTGGCCACCCCCACCCCGAAACATTCAGGTGTCTGAGCTTGGGAAGCCGATTCATTCTGAAGACGATGCTAGAGCTCTTGTGATCTTTTTCAGAGAAAACTGCATGTGCTTTGTCATAGTTGTAGTTCTTCTCCCTTAAAGGCCTGTCTCTCACCTTTTGAAAAGGAAGCTCTATTAACTGCTGAGGTTCCTAGAAGCGGAAGCTTCAGGCACCAGTGGAAAAGCCAGGTGATACAATGTTACAAAATGTGCAGGGTGTGCTGTGAGCACGGGAAGGCCTCCTGGCCACATCACCCAGCGGTCTTCCCTCCCTGGAGTGCAGCACCGGGGGGCTAAGTGCCACTGTCCCCTGTGTCAGCAGACAGCACTGGAGAGTTACTGCTGTTGGGACAAACTGGGTCCTGATTGCACAGAACAGCGATGCAGGTCATGTAACCACTAAAGGGAACCAGACTCCCAGATCCTCACCTTTCCTCTTTTCTTGGATGTAAATGCACCTTCTCCCAAGAACCTTTGGGAAATGCAGCCCCTCCACCCTGGGACACTCACAAGGGAGACGTCTTCACGTAGCTCACGTTGCCGCTGCTCTCGGGGCACTTGGGACTGACGCACTGGAAGCTTCCCCCAGTGTTGATGCACGTGGTTCCCCGGGGACACAGGTGCTGTGGGCTCACACACTCATCAACATCTGAAATATGGGCGCCCAGTGAGGGTGAAGTCCCCTGACATCCCCTCTGGCACTGATGGGGCCACTGGAATGTGGTGTCCCACATGTGGTGAGCTTTGCCAACATTCACACTGTTTCTTAGAGTGGGGAACTCCCCCCCCGGATCCTGTCCTCCCTCCTGGGTATGAGAGCTTACAGAGGGGCTGGGCAGCACAAGAGTGTTCCCGCCAGACGTGCCTCCTCCTCAGCCAAGGGGCCCTGCAGTCTGCCCTCCATGGCTGGTATTGTGCCCTTAATGATCAATTACTAAAAGCTTCTTACTCAGCCTCACCCCACGCCCAATGTAGATGGTGTCACTCTTTTGTATGAGTTCTCTGCTCCCTTCATAGGTGAGCTTTCTCACTGCAGGAAGGACAGATGGATGGATAAGAGCTGCATGGATAGATGGATGGGTGGATGGATGGATGAAAGAGATAGACTGATGAGAGAAATGGATGGACGGGTGGTTGGAGGAGAGAGATGGATGACGATGGGTGGATAAAGGGGTGGATGGACGATGATGGATGACGATGGGTGGGTTGGTGTATGAATAGATGAATGCATGGGTGGATGGGTGGATGGAAAAGATGGGTGGGTGGATGGACAGATGGATGGACAAATGAATGAGAAAGATGGAATCATCCATCCATGTGGACGGATGATTGCTATCTGGATACCTTCTCCTGCTCCAATCCCAAGCTACCCATTCCTCTGAGTCCTGCAGTGGAACCTCAATAGGTGTCACTGGGGAGCCGCCTCCTCTCATTCCCAAAGCCTATGGAGGAGCCCTCTCCCCTCTCCCCCTCCCTCAGCAGCTCAAAGCTCTCTTCTGTGTCCTGTCTCCATGGGTGACAGCGGAGGACATGGGTCTGTCCCTCCTCTAATGTGAGGCAAGCCTGGGGTAGCAGACCCAGTTTTCTGAAACCCAGAGACCCTGTACAGCATTGGGGTTCCAGGGCAGAGACCCAGGGTGATCATACTAGGACATAGTGACTGTAAGGTGCGTGCCTTTCAGAGGCCAACGCAGGCCTGCACGGCTGCGGAGAAGACGCATTATGCCAGGAGCCTCACGTCTCCTCACACTAAGGGACATGGGGACCAACTGGCTGCTCTTCCTTTGGGTCCAATCTTGGCTGAAAGCATTGCTGAGTGGAAGGACATCACCCGACCCTAAAAACAGTTACTTGCAGGTCAAAAGAGACTATTTGCCAGGATGGTTAAGTAACTCTCTTTCCTCTTTATGTCAATGACGGTGTAGCCTGATTTGAGAGGTCCCTTAGTTGGTGGTTTTTTAAAGATTCAATATAGCTGAGACTTTGACTCCCTAACACCCACTGCATCCCCATTCTAAAGTCCTGGAAGGTCACGGGAGCAGCAAGTGACCAGGTGCAGAGAGCCCCTCTTCTGCCCTGCAGCACCTGCCTCTGGTGCAGGGTCACTCACCCTCACAGCTCTTCCGGTCAGGCAGGGTCCGGTACCCGCTGGGGCAAGCACAGCGGTAGGAACCGGGTGTGTTCACGCAGGTGTGCATGCAGAGTCGGGGCCGTCCCTCCTGCCCATAGAGCTCACACTCATTCACATCTAGGGACAGAAGTGCCTGGGATGAGTCTGGAAGCCATGCAGTGAGCCCTGTGCCCAGCAGAACATGGGAAGGAGGGCAGGCACTTTCCCATTCTCCTGAGCCGAGGGCCCAGAAGGCATAGGGAGGAGTGAGAGAGCTGACCAGGCTGGTGAAAGAGGAAAAGGAGACCCCACAGAGGCTGGCCTAGCACCAGGCAGCCCAGAGAGCCAGCCCGCTGCAGCCCCAGACTGCTGGCCTGGTCTGTGGCCCCATGTTTGGGAATGGAGTGAGAGGGTCTGGTTTGTGCTGCTGTAAAATGAGGTCGTTGGCACCAACTGACTAAATCTAATTCAAGCCTGGACCACTGATTTGAGTGGTTTTTGGAAGGCGCTTTGGTGATCAGGATGGTTACCAGAAGCAGCCCTGCTGGTAAAGCTAAGCCCAGAAGGGGCCAGGATGAGCCCCAGGCACCTGCTCAGCTCAGCAGTCTACCAGGGCAGCCCCCACCCCTGTTGACTCCAGCCAGGGTGCAGGGAGGAGGAGCTCAAGGCTCTGTCAGACTAGAGTGCAAGGCTTAGATGGAGGCCCCGCCAGATTCTAACTGGGAGTGAGCCTGGGATCCTCTGGCTACTTTCTCATGACTCTCCCCCTCCCACAATATCTAGGTGTTAGCTCCATCTTAGTGACTGTCTTAGCAGACACTGTTGACTTTAGGTCAACAATGACCTAAAACCACAGTGGGCAGGCTCTCTGAGACCATGCTTCTCCTTTGTGCCCTGGGTGAGGATTGAGTGCACCTGGGAAAAGGGCAGCAGGAGCCCCCTTCCCTCCTGTGTCCCCCCTGCTGTGCCCTTCCCTGGTGGTGAAAGCCCCTATGTGACCCCTGCGCGGTGTCCCCTCCCTTTTGGCGTGCCTACCTACCCTGGCAGATGCTGTCACCACCCGCTGCACGGCTCAGCTGGAAACCGGCCTCGCAGCTGCAGTGCCTAGTCCTCTCCACCTGCGCGCAGCGGGGCGCCCGGCTGAAGGCCGGGTCATCTGCCAATCGCTCCGGACTGGCTGCGGGGAGAAGTCATGTCAGGGCCAGCCCCTCCTGCAGGCCAGACCCGCAACCCCTCTGAACTTACTCTAAAGGCGGGGAACAAGGGCCGTGATTCACAAAAACACCGCGAACCAGCCCACCCAGGGGCGTGCAGCACAACTGGCAGGCACGTGCTGCGCTGGGGCCGCAGGGCAGTGAAACCGAGTCTTTGTTCAGAAAAGCTTCCCACACACCCAATGCAGCAGCCATCGCTGCAGTTCAAACACCACTTTGGGGAGTTCTTCTGTGTTGTATTCTTTTTACTCTTCTACAGTGTCTAAACTTTTGGTTTGTTTTTTAACCAAGAACAGAAATCAATTTTCTAACCCCCCCCCCCCAAAAAAAGTGTTAGTTTTTGGAAGTTTTTAAAGAATTTTGAGCTCCCACACGGTGGGTTAGGGAAGATGTAGAGGGTACGGGTGAGGGCTACACAAGCAGACGCACTGCAGGACCCCACGTGACCGGTCCCTTAGAGGAGCCGGACTCAAAGACACAAGCAGAAGGGTTATGGGGGCAGGGTGGGGAATGGGCACCAAGTTCCAGATTTGCGATGTGACAGAAGTTGGAGACGGCTGGTTGTGCAACAATGTGGATGCACTTAAGGCCACCGGACTGCACACTTAAAATGGTTACATGGTCAATTTTATGTTTTTTATATTTTACCACAATAGAAAAAAGGTGAATGAGTTGAAGAAAGGGCACCAGAACATAGGCTTTCCTCAAGGAACCAGAAAGACACAGGCGAGCAAGCAACTCGGTGTCTGCTGGGAAGTCTATGGATTCTGTGAGGAAGGAGCTGGCTTTGTCCCTCCTTCTCTTCCTGGTGGGGCGGCCTGTCTTGGGATACTTTATACATAAGGTGCCCCTGGGCCTGAGGAACAACTGCCTAAAGGTCTGTCAGTGTCCAGCACCAGCACATCTGGGTTGAAAGGGGACCCATTTCTTTTTCTGTCTTGCTTGTAAGTTGTGGAGGCAGTGGGGCCTGCCTCCCACCTCAGTTTACCCAGAGAGCAGCCCCCACTTCCGCACCCTCATCCCCGGACACAGGAGCTAGAGGGCATCTGGGCTCCCGGGAGAGCGGCCTCATCCTGAGAAAACTCCCAGCAGGCTGAACAGAATCAAGATACATAAAGCAGTAAATTTCTGGGGGCAACACTTACGTGTGACCTTGGGTAGGTCCACAAGGACATCAAGTATTGACAGAGCTCCTACTCTCCAGATACTACACCAGATACTACACCTCCGTCCCACACTGAGATGCCACACAAAAATCAGAGGACATGCCAAGGTTTGGGGGCAAAGGAATAGGATATTTAGGATCTGACTTTTTTTATATAGGACATTTGGTTGCACCACAGTGTGGGAACCACCATCTACCCTATAGATTCCATATTGGATTGCCCTGCTGTCTGCACAGCAGCTACTGTGTGTCTTCCAGACCTTCTGGCTGGAGGGACATCGGGGGTGGATGACCTCACCCCCGGTCAGAGGAACAGTCACCCAGCTCTAAAGACACCTGACTCCCAATGGTAACTACGGACTTCGTGAATGTGATGGGAGTGTTGGGAAGAAAAAGCCACTCTGCTGGTCTGGTCTGCAGAGGAAAAACTGACCAGGGAAGGTGGCAGCAGGGAAATGTCTCAGGTCCAACCCCAGTCTGGGGAGTTTTCAGGCTGTGAGTCAGTCCTTCCATTTGAATTTTCTTCCATAAAAAGGATGAAAATTCTGGGCTCACAGAAGAGCCAAACTCCATCCTCAGTAACCACCGCAGGGAACCAGAGAGATCCGTGCATGTGACGTGGGGAGGAAGAGCCCACTCGCTACCCTGCCTGCATCTGGTGACCCTTGACCACAGCCCCCGCAGCGGACACCCTCACCCAGCCCCGTATGGCTACGCACCCGTCTGGGCCGGGTGCTGGCAGCGGCTCCCAGTCCTTCCCGGAGGACAAAGGCACGTGTACTGGTTGACTCCTTCTAAACACGTCCCACCATTTTGACAAGGCTGGCTGGAGCATTCGCTGATATCTAGGAACAGAAACAATTTTCAAACAAGAGTGAGTGAGTTCTGACTCTAAAATAAACAAAACACAAAGATGAGTGAACTTTCTGTACAAGACAGTTTGACTCCAGCACTCTGCCTCCCCTCTCTGCCCCTAATACTGCCCCTAACACTGCCCCCAATGCAGAAGCCAAGCTGCAGCCACCCTCCACTCAGCAAGCCACGTAGCCTGGCCAACCTGAAGCTCTGCTGCCAGGAGCGGCCCATCACCGGACCCTGTCAGCCAGCACCCAGATAGAACCTTGCAGACAGGAATTAAAGAAGAGTTTTTAGGGAGTGGGGGGGGTGGGGAAGAGATGGAGAAATGCATTCTTTCCAGTCCCTCTGAGAAGTCCTCCTATAGGACCAGAAAGTTGTCCTGACCCTTGGCCTCTCCTTAATGTTGAAAAAGGAAACTATTCCTTGCTCATCTATACAATAGTCCTGTGGAAAAGCTACATATAGACAGATACATATTTAAAAGTTTAATAGGTTTTTCTCTGTGTGGTACTTTTTCTTATTTATATCCTCTCGCATTTTTCCACAATGGACATTTCTAAATTTTCTTACTAAGAAAACAATGATCTTTTAAACCCCCAGGCCCTATCCGCATTTTGTGAATTCCTTAAGCTCAGCTTTGGTGGCAGCATTCCGGCACCAGAGGCAGGTCTGTGGGCTCACCAAGTGGACCACGGCACCCTGGGGAGGACAAGTGGAAACTCGTCCTGAGTGGTACCAGAGCATCCCTTCCTGCTGTGTCCATCGAGAGGAAGGAAAGGTCTTTGCTCCTGATGAGAACAGCAGCCTCATGTGGACGGTTGGCCTCCTCATGACTGGGGTGTCTTATAGAATAGGACATGGTTTGCACTCCTCATAGAAGGACCCAGACCATGAGATCCTGCTTGTCCTGGGAGGAGCCATCTCAACTTCTCAGAAACCTTGGCCTGGCTGTGCTGCCCCCACAGGCTCTGGGTTCAGATGACCCAACTCCAGGGACGTGACTGGAACCACACTGCACACAGAGCCACAGGGCTCAGAGCTCCCATTTCCACCATTGTCCAGCCTGTCGTTTCTCACCGGCAAAGTCTGCAAGCAGCAGACCATGAGGCCATGAAGTTGTGGGCATGAAGCCAGGGCGTGAACACTAGTGTCTTTCAGTCTGGCCCCAGTGGGACCAGTGCCATGGTCTGTCTCTGGCCTGGCCTCCAGCAGAAGCACGGAGCCTGGTTGCACCTGGACAATGGGATGCAGGTGGGGTGGGGGTGAGCCCAGGTGTCCCAGGCCCTGTGCACCGCCTCCCCCTCGGGGTCTCGTGGCCCAGGGTTTTCATTTCTAGACAGGGCCACACAGACTCTTTCTTATCTTCATCCATGCTTGGAGGCAAGCCGTGGCTGGGGGCCCAGTCCCGGTGCCCGCTAGTGTCCTGACTGAAGTGCAGCTGTCACCACATCGAGTCTGTCTCAGGCAGTGGCACTTAGTTATGTGCATGGTGACTTCAGAGCTACGAAGAGGCGCTGGAGGAGCTGCGGAGAGGCCAGGAGGTGAAAGCCCAGCGACGGCTCTGTGGACGCACTTGTTGCTCAGTGAGCACTTCCGGGTGCCCTGGAAGCGGGCTCAGTGGTTCCCATGTGTGAGCTGATTTCTTGCCCCCTTACTTCCAATTCTTTCCTGCGTTTTTGTCATCTAGTTTCAAACTTTCCAGTTCTCCAATCACCTCGCTTCTGAGGTTTAGTAACTTTTGTTTATGCCATCCTATCATAGTTTTTATCTTTTTAAAATTTCTGGTTGGTTGTTTGGAAATATTAGTTACAGCTTCCTGGCATTTCTTCACCATGTGTAGACTTTATAGCCCGTTTTCCTATTACAGTGTGCACAGGATTTGACGAGTCCTTTCCCATCACTCATGTGCCACAGAAGTAAGTTTCCCGTGGAGCTTTTCTGACTCCCGAACCCCCGACGTCACAGTTATGTTGTTTTCAGCGTGGGTCGCCCTGCTCAGCTCTGCCCTTTTCAATCCCCCCGCTCTTCTCTGGACCACCTCTTTCATTTGCCCCGATGCTCCCTGTTGGGCTCAATTTGGAGTCTCCTCCCGTAGAGTCCCCACAATACTGGGGCTTGTCCTGAGCACCCTGAGAGTTCCGAGGGGCCGGACTGCTCCAGAAACAAGACGGCCTATCGGAAAGATGAGCCCACACCTGAGGAAACTGGCCCAGGAAGACCAGCACTGAGATGAAGCCTAAAACAAAACTATTGAATTTTTTTAAGAAAAGAAAAAGAAAAAAAATAGGCCCTGGCCAGGTAGCTCAGTTGGTTGGAGCATTGTCCTAATACACCAAGGTTGCAGGTTCAATCCCAGGTCGGGGCACATACAAGAATCAACCAGTGAATGCACAAACAAGTGGAACAACAAATCACATTGATGTTTCTCTCTCTCTCTTTGTCTCTCTCTCTCTCAAATCAATAAATACAAAAGAAAGAAAAAGAAGATACCCTTTGGCATCCAGGCAGAAAGTCTTCTTAGTCATGACGGCAAGAACAGTACCAATCAAAACAGAAGACACAGAGGAATGTATTGAAGATACTCAAGGACAGAAATGTGAGACAGGTGTTTCATACCCAACCATGATGACACCCAGTGGTAAAGTTAACAACTTTTTTGAAAGTTGGAGAATTGCCCTTAGGATCTTCTTGAGGAGCCAACTGAGGAAATGTCCCCATGAGGGTGGCGGATGTCACCAAGGTGCAGCGTCACAGGGAAGGAGAGGACAACAGTGGGGACTCCCCAGCAGAAGTCTACAGTGCTGTCTTGCCTGAATGAAACAAACTCTCGCCTGAGTCTGGTCAAGCCTCTGGAGTTCGCTCCCAGTTAATAAGGAATACAGAGCACAGGCACAAACTCCCAGTTACAAGATAAGCAAGTCCCAGGAGTAATTCACAAATGACTGTAGTTAACAAGGCTGTAGGATGTGTAGGAAAGTGGTTAAGAGAATAACTCCTGAGAGCTCTCATCAGCAGGAAAAAACCTCTTTTCCTTTTCTTTGTATCTCCATCCGGTGATGGGAATCTTTCAGGATCAAGGGGAAGTCCAGGTACTGGCACATCCCCCGGTGTGTCTGCATGTCATGCAGCTCGTATCTCCCGGCTGGTCTGCAAGCTGGTACCTGTAACCACCCTTCACACCCTTTTTTGCCAGGAGAGGGGAAACGAAGTCCAGACCCATGAATGTGGTGCTGCTTGTCCTGCGCCTCCAGGGCAAACCCACGCCCCTCTGGAGAGACGGCGCATTTTCTGCTGCTCCTGTATATTTGCAAGTTACTTGTGCATTCAAATGCTGCTCTTCCAAACCTACTTGTTTATGTAATACCTGCATTCCCTCTTCAGTTCTTGGGCTAAAATCATGGAAGTTCTGCCCCAGCAGATGTCCTATGAAGCCTGCCCTGAGAATGACTGGTATGCATGAAGTTTTGACCATAAATTTTTGAAAAGCCAAAATGTAATGTATGCCAAGTCTGATTTACCGCGACATCAAGAAAGTACTGTTTTCAAGTTCAACAGAGAGCAGAGAAGCCTTTCATGCCTCCCTCTCACCCAGTGGTCTCCCCTGGAGCCAGTCTGCACCGAGTCCCAAAACAGTCACAAAGGACACCTGAGGAATTTCTTCAACCCCACTGGTCACCAACAGCCTCGCAAACAAACTGCAGCCCCAGAACAAATTAGCCACGAGGAGCGTTTCTGTGCAGCGTCTCCTCATGTGCGCCCCACAACCACAGAAGGCATCTTGCCCCATCGTCTGTAAGAGCAGAGTGAGATGTTGAGGAACAGTCTCCTGGCTCAGACTGTCTGGGTGTGAATCAGCTCAGCCTGCTCCCCAGCTCTGTGGCTTTGGACATGATCCTTCTGTGCCTCAATTTCCCCATATGCAAAACAAAACTAAATTGTTGGGGGGATTTAGGGTGCTCCTGCAAATGGAGCTGAGTCATCAGACACGGTGGCCACTGTCCTGCGGTTGAGGAGTGGTGGGGAAATCAGGCAGAAACTGTTCCAAAGGATGACCCGTTCTCCCCAGCGAGGCCTTGCAGGGCTGCAACGGGCCCAGCTCCAGGGGGCGCAGGTTAGGAAGGACCAACCTCTGCAGCGGGGCTGCTCCCCTGTCCAGGTGCCGTTGGGAAGGCACACCACGCTGCTAGGCCCAACCAGCTGGAACCCAGGGTCGCAGATAAAATGGACTTCGTGATCCACTAAGTACTTGCTTCCAAACTTTCTGCCATCTGGAGGGGCGTTCAGAGCAGGGCAGGAAACTATAAGGAGAAAAGGAAGGACCACAGCAATTTAGGCAGCACCCTCAGCGGCCAGGCTTCTCATCCTCTGGCGCCTCTCTGTGTGCGGAGGGCCTACTCCAGGCTGCACGCCAGGCTGGCCATTTTAAATGTCATGTCTCAGTAACTCCTCAGAGCATGCTCGCCATGGGCGATAACTGCCCACACTGTGAAAGGCAAGGAGACCATGGCTCAGGGACACTGAGTGTTGTCTGTGGGCCTCACCACCCAGGGGAGTCAGGGTGGGACTCCCCACAGCTGTGCTCCCCACTCTCAGAGCTTCAGGCTGGGTTCAGCCCCACATACAGGCCTTGGCTTCTACTCTTCTCTCTGCCTGGAATGTTCTTTCCCCAGAAAGTCCCATCTCCGGCTCCTTCCCACTCACATGGGTCTCCACCTAAACGCAAGCCCCTCCCAGAGTGTTCTCTGCCCACCACAATTTGCCAAAACCTCCCAGGGCACCCGTTGTGCCGTGAGCTCCCTTTGCTTCCTTCTTGGATTTGTGACCACTGGAAGCATCTTATCACCATGTTTGTTTCCACATCTTTGTCAGTCTTCTCTCCAGGATGCAACTCAAAGGGGGACGATGCCTGGCCTGTGTCCCTGCTGCTCGCCCAGCCCAGTCCAGTACCTACCCCATAGTGAGCACCCTGCAAATGGTCCTTGAACCCCTGAGTAAGTGAAAAAGTATCTACTGTGTTTTAACTATGTGCCAGGCACTGTGTCAGGCACTTGGGCTAAACAGTGAACAAAACAGACAAACCCCTGCTCTCAGAAGCCCTTTCTAGCAATGGAGAGGCCATATATAACCGGGATCCAAGTGCACAGGGCAGAGTGAGGTAAGAGGGGACAGGTGTCACATGGAAAACAGAGCACGGAATAGTGCTGGGCTGCACAGTGAGGGTGCAGTCCTGAGTGAGGGGGTCAGGGGAGGCCTCACTGGAGCCCAGAGGGGAAGATGGTGGAGGCATAACCACACAGAATCCAGGAGGACAGAGGGGACTAGCCGGTGCCTGGAAGGTCTGAGGAATGGAAGGGGGACCAATGTCAAGGGGGAAAGGACTGCAGTCTCTTTAGGGTGGGAAATCTTTAAAATGATCAGAAAAGGGAAACCACCTGCTGGAGTAACCCACAGGTAAACCATACCTGCACAGATAGAACAGTCCCTGGCACACAGTTGGTGCTCAACAAATGTTAGTTCAAGTAAAGAATGGATATACATAATTAAAAATCAATTTGCAGCCCTGGCCAGTGTGGCTCAGTTGGTTGGAGCATCATCCAATAAACTGAAAGGTCACAGGTTCAATTCCTGGTCAGAGCACATGACCAGGTTGAGAGTTCGGTCCCCACTTGGGGCGAGGACCAGAGGCAACACGAGTTTGTCTCTCATATCGATGTTTCTCTCCCTCCTTTCCTTTCTCTCTAAAATGAACAAGCATGTCCTTGGGTGAGGATACAAATTAATCAACTAATTAACTAATTAATTCTTTAAAAATGTAAAAATCAATTTGCAGTCACTTCCCAAGTGGGAACCAAAACCACCTGCCCAGTGGACGGTGCGCCCCACGGCTGGTTCACGTCACGACAAGCACATCCCAGTGAGGCTGCGGGTCACAGAGAAGCCCCTGCACCTATTGCAATGAGGTCAACGTCCAAGGAATGAGACCAGCAGAGAGCTACTCTCCGAGCGATGGGAAGTGAATGAAATGTTCTCGGGGAAGAAAAGCTGGGAAAAGAGCAGGGAGATACTTAGCACAGAAGCTAAAAAAAGGAAGGCCTGGAATTCTGCTGAACTAGAAATTATTCTTCCCGACTCTCAGAAAATGCCCTTATATAAAAAAAGCAAAAGCTAATTTCCCACTACCTGCAATTTGATCTGGGGCAAGCTTCTGGTTCCCATGACCCTGGTGCGGTCACTCCGCCCTGTAGTGGGGGTCCCGACAGCTGCCGGCCCCCATGTCTAATGCACAGGACAGACAGAATGAATGGTGGCATTTTTTTTAAAAAAGAGAATTGACTGCCTAAAAATTTCTTTAAGGAAAAAGACCCTGAATCTGAAGACAAGAAGATTAGTAATTTAACAATATATCTTTCTCTCTATACTACTCAATGGAGGCCTCTAATATAGGCTGGTGAGATTTTTTAAAAACATTTTATTCATTTATTTTTGGAGAGAGGGGACAGAAGGGAGAAAGAGAAGGGCAGAAACATTGATGTGGGAGAGAAATATCAACCAGTTGCCTCTCACATGCACACCTACCAGGGACCTGGCCCACCAGCCAGGCATGTGCCCTGACCGGGAACCCAACTGGCAACCTTTTAGTTTGGGGGACAACACAGCAGTCAGGGCCAGGCAGTGGTTTCATAAGCTATCTGCTGCAGGTTCTTTCTTGAAACTCCAAGCAGCTGCAGGCAGCTCTGGTCCCATGAAAACAGAAAGGATCTGTGGAGTTGGGTCTGCAGCAGGAGAAGTCACTAGATCTGGGACCTGCTTCTGCTAACTCACTTCTTTTGGCCCCGGTTTCCTGTCTGTAGGAGAAAAGGTAGGTGCCCTAGCTTGCCTCCTGGTGTCTGGCCGTGCTGAGCCCCCCAAAGAGCCCAAGGCACCTGGAAGAGTTGAGGGGCTTGGCTAACAGTCTGGCTGTGCACTGGGAAGCTGAGGAAATCAGTTGACTCGGCGCTGTTGAAACTCTGAATTGGACACCATCATCTCTGAAAAGGTATGAAAATCCAGCACCTTCCCCGGGAAACTTCATCTCACACAACTAAGAAGGTCCTTGATAATTCATATTAAGTGCATGAATGATGTCAGATACGACATAGGCTCATGCCTCCCCACCCCCAACCTGAGACCCCATCAACCTGAGAAGAGACCAGAGGAAATCCCGCCACCCACTTCTGGGCCTTGGAAATGTGAAAGTCGTTACTGGGACAAGCAGGAGAACACCCCAGCATTAGTCAGAGCCACCCGCTGTAACTTCGCCAGGCAGACAGACGTGTGCTCAGGCCCGCCCCACTGGCGCAAGTGGGAGACCCTGTTGGAGGACTAGTCTTCATGGCTGCAAAAACTGCAGCCAGCGTTGGTTCATGGATGGTACCGGACGTGCCGCCCTGGTGTAGCCGGTAGTGATGGGGCCATTGCGTGTGTTCAGGGAGGGCATGTGTGGGAACTCTCTGTGCTTGCCACTCAGTTTTCCTGTGCACTTAACAGTCTTCTAAAAGTAGTGTTCAATTTTTAAAACTTCACACTGGAGGCAACTGGAATCTACCTGGGTGGGGACGGGGAAGGGAAAAGTTCTCGCCGTAAAAGTGGTGCCTTTTGAGGGTCCCGTGAACACAATATGTAGACGTGAGTGCTGTGGAGCCTAGAAGGAAAAGCTGTAAGAGGAAACCAGTGACATCAGACGGGGGGTGGGGGGGGTGGGGCTCGGCAGGAAGCAGCAGATGAGACAGGGAGAGGCCCGGAATCCACTGAGACATGGTGACGAGTGACAGGTGGGGATGGGAGAGAACCCACAGGCGAAGGGCCTAAATATCCTGTGCCCAGTGGTGCCAACTAGGGGACCCACCTGGGGGGCCGTCCAGACCCACTCTGTTCGCAGAGCTCTGCAGCGCAGCAAGCCGGCTCCTCACACTGCGGAGGCCCTCACTGAAGCGGGTCTCCTGAACCTTCAGCAGCTGCTGCAACTGGCGGATGGCCGTGAGGACCTGCTGCTTGTTGAGGCAGTTCTGGGGACAGAAAGATCACCACCACGCCACCCACTATGGCTGGTTTACTTGCTCTGGGCTTTCAGAAGCCACCCAGAGCCCTGGCCCAAAAGATGATATGAAGGTGGCCTCGTGGGTGTCCTTCCCCGCCCAGAGTTTCCACTGGATCAAATGACGCCCCAACCACATGTATCGCAGCCCCCATTCACCCTTCGACAGAAGAAAAACTCCCATCTTCAGAGCAAAGGGCAAAACTGATGATGTTACATGATTGGGTGGGTGCACAATGATTTGTACCCAAAGTGCCTTATAATCAGTAATCTTTACTCCAAGACATCCCCAGTTCTTCTCTCTAAATTAATGCTCTGAACATGGGCCTCTGTGAACTTTTTCTTTCTTTCTTTTTCCCTTGGATTTTTTAAAACCAGGTGGGCGATACAGACTATAAAACAGGGAAACCAGGAATGCTCCATGGTTCACATACTTTAAAAATGTAATAGGGCAAATAAGAAACTCAATAGAGTTAAAGAAGTATTCAACAAAAGTCAACACCCAGCTCTGATAATATTTTAAAAGTTTAAAAAAAAAGAACAGAATAAGGAGGCTTGTGCTGTTCATGGTACAGACTAACTTAAAGCAACACCCAGCATCATTCTTAGTGATAGAAGCTTTAAGGTTCCCAATCTCAGTTGTCTGCAAGACCTGAAGGGGTAGGGGCAGTGCCATGGTGAATACAGTGGGAGGTGATAGGGCCTCGGCCTTGGGGCTCACCTTGGGGCTGTGCGTTACCTCAGCATGGCCCGGTCTGACCTGACTCATGACCTGCACAGAAAAAGGAAAACATTAAGAAGATAATGATGGTTTTCTGCAGTGAAAGGCTTATGGATCATTTTTCATTTAAATTTTTGTATTTAATTTTTTTCTACATTGAGTATTAGGTTTATAATTTGATTTTTCTCTAAAAGGGTGTCAGGGCAGCGTGGAGTCACGGGGCCTCTGGCCTGGCCACCAGGGTGGAAACAGAGTCACCACCGCTCTCCCAGGGAGGCTGCCAGGCCACTGCACCTTGGAGAGTTTGCCAAACAGATGACTCACCAGGCTGCTTCAATGGGCGCTTTTGACAAAGCTGAATCCCCAGTTGCCCCTGGAACCCGTTAACCCCGGGGAATCCTCGGCTCCGCCCACCCTGACCAGGGCCCGAAGGGGCCTGGCCCTAAGCAGCTGCTGGGAAGAGGAGCTTTGTCTGTCTCCCCCTCCCTCCCCCACGTGTCCTCCCACTCTGGCCTGGGGCACCCGGCCAGTGGCCTCCTGCGGCCCCTACCTGCCCAGCACTGCGCAGCCATCCCACCCTGTCCTGGTTTCCCACACCCACATCCTCTTCCTTAAAAAAGAGCTGCTTTATAGACGGCTTCATGGCTCTGTGTGATTCACATTTGTGAAGTTCACAACTTACAGAGCTGTGGGCCACCTCCAAGAGTATACTGGCTGGAGCAACCCCATGAGAAAAGCTTGGGATTGTGTCTTTCACAGGTGAAGATAGAGAGGCTGGACGTCCAACCGCTTTCCCCAGATCATGGGGCTTAGGAGCAGTGGAGCCAGGCTGGGGACCCCACTGGCCCCCAGCTCTGGCCACCCTAAGCCGTCAGAGGCCCTCTGTACTGTCTTGTGGCCTATCTCATTTGTTCTCCGCAGGCTCTTGTGTGGTGAGGGGTCTTCTTGATTCATTTGCGTTAGGAGTTGGTAACTCGATGGCCCAAGCAAAATACCCCACAGGAGTGCATTTCTAACTCTCGTGCAAATTTCAGTTGGGTAGTGTGGATGGTGGGGCCGAAGTGGAGAGGCAGTGGAGGAAACATCCCTCCCCAGGCTGAGCTAAGCAAGCACCTGGCTCCCTAGCTGGGAGGGGGCTCCCTGGGCTGGAGCTGCTCCTAGCATACGGAAGGTCTGTTTTGAAATTGTGGAGAAAAGGTTGGTCCAAGACTTCTGTCGAGAGAACATGGGGGTGATGTGGGGCCCCAGGAAGTAGAGAAAGAAAGGGAGCATGTGTGAAGGAGAATGGTCCCAGCAGCCAACTGTGTCTAACCCCGGTGCTGCTAGGTCTGGGCACAGCTCTCCTCCGAGTCCAGAGACACATCATGGAGCCCTTCTTAACACCCGCACTGTGGAAACTGGGCACCAGCTGCTTTTCCCTGAGTGCTCATTAGGGGTGAGACTGGCTTATTCAGTCATAATGGAAAACCTTCAGACCAAGAACACAAAGGCAGGGAGGGAAGGGGGAAGCTGTGGGAGGACTTGCTGAGGGCGGGTTGGGAAGCCCTGGCCTTCTCAGGGATGATGCTAACGGAACATGGTGTGATTGAAGAAGATCCTTGTGAGCCTAGAAGTAAATCTGTGCACAGATGGTCAATTATTTAGGACGAAGGAGCCAAGAATATACAATGGGGGAAGGAGAGTCTCTCCAACCAGTGGTGTTGGGAAAACAGAATGGCCACATGCAAAAGAACAGAACAAGACCCCTATCTAACACCATACACAGATGTCAACTCAAGCTGGATTAAAACTTCAAATGTAAAATGTGAAATCACAAATCTCCTAGAAGAAAACATAGGTAGTAAGCTCCTTAACACCAGCCTTGGTGATGATTTTTTGGATTTGACAGCAAAAGCAAAATAAACAAGTGGGACCACGTCAAACAAAAAAGCTTTTGCACAACAAAGGAAACCATCAACCAAATGAAAAGGTAGCCTACTGCATAGGAGAAAATAATAATAATAATATACCAAATAATTTATCAGATAAGGGATTACTATTCAAAATATATAAATAACTCATACAAGTCAACAGCAAACAATCCTATTTAAAAATGGGCAGAGGATATAAATAGACATTTTCCCAAAGAGGACATACGGCTAACCAACAGGTACATGAAAAGGTGTGCAGCGTCACTAAAGAGGGAAATGCAAGTCAAAACCACAATGAGCTATCACCTCACACCTGTCAGCGTGGCTATTGCCAACAAATCAACGAACAAGTGCTGGCGAGGATGGGCTCTGTGGGTGGGAATGCAGACCGGCACAGCCACCAGGGAAAGCGATTCCACTTCTGGGTATTCATCTGAAGAAAATGAAAACACTAATTCGAAAAGATAATGCACTCCTATGTTCACTACGGCATTATTTGCAATAGCCAAGACATGGAAACAACCTAAGTGGATGACTGGAAAAAAATGTGATATATGCAATTCAGCCATAAAAACGGAAGAAAATCCTGCCCTTTGCAAAAACATGGATAGACCTTGAGGACGTTATGCCAAATGAAGTAAGTCAGACAGAGAAAGACAATACCATATGATCTCATTTATATGTGGAATGTAGAAAAAGAAACTCATGGACACAGGGAACAGACTGGTAGCTGCGGAGGCTGGAGCTGAGGGCCGGTAAAAGCAGTGGAAGGCGATCAAAAGATAAAAAGCTCCAGTTCCAAATGTAAGCCTAGGACACCTAGCGTATAGCAGGGTGACTCTAGCCAGCAGTGTTGGGCTGTGTATTGAGAAGCTGCTGAGAGTGGATCATAAAGGTTCTCATCACAAGACAGACTAATGTGTCACTCTGTGAGTTGGTGGGTGTGAACTAGACTTACTGTGCAATCGTTTCATGATATGGACACATGCATCAAGTCACTGTTGTACCCCTGAAACTAATCAATGTTGTATGGCAAGCAGAGCTCAAAAAAACTGGAAGAAACAAAAAGAAAGTCCCCAAGAGGGGAAAAAGAAAAAAAAGGAAGATTCTTGTGGTCCTGGTGAGCCAGCCCAGGTGCCAGGGAAATGGAGAGATTAAGTGCCTGGGGATGTGACTTTCGATGAGACTCCTTGATCCCCAAGTGCTGGGTGGAGCCCTGGGGAGCCATGCTCAGAGTCTGTCCCCTGTCCTCAGAGTCAGGTGCAGGCGTAGCTGAGTGCATCTGCAGAGCCAGGTGACAAGGCTGGAATCCTCAAGACCAAGGCAGGTGCTCAAGAGGTCTGCACCATGGTCACAAACAGGGGGCCATGGGTGGGGACTAAAGACCTCAGTGAGCCCCCTTCTCACACTAAGTGGCTTTATCATGTCACTTGATGGTAAAACTCCCTGCAAAACATCAAAACAAAGACCAGAGACACCACTGCTAACTTCTGTTCGGTGTTCACTTCTGGATGGCAGACGCAGAGAGTCATCGTCACACGCTGGTTCAGTCAGCTTTCTTGTCGACACTGGGTTGTGGCATCGTCTGACACTGAGAAGCAGAGCAGCCTGTGGGACCTGGGCCTCGGTTTCACTTCTGCTCCCTGTGCTCTTTTCAGCCTGGGGAACGGGCTCCTTGCTCCCTCCGTCTGCCCACTCACCTTCCCACACTCACCCCACCTCCTGCTCTGAGCCAGGAGGAGCCCTGGCCTGGGAACAAACCATTTCTTTCTTTGCAAATGGAGCCTTGATGAGGTCAGCCAAGGGACTGCAGGGGCCTCCAAGGCTTGGGGACAGGAAGCAGGATGGCCCCTCAAGTGTCACCACCTGCATTTCAGCCTGGCCCTGCCACGGCAAAGTGCTGGCTTTGGGCAGTCCCTTCCCACCTCAGGGGCTCAGGCCCCAGTTCTAATCAGCCACAGGCTCCACTCTGGTGCAGCTTCCGGAGCTGACCTCCCCCTCGAACAAAGGCTCCTGACTGCTGTGACTGGGTGAAGATCAAATCCACACCCAGGAGGGAAGGCATGTCCCAGAGGCTGAGGAGGCCTGTGTCGGGGCCCCACCTCCACACACCTCTCACAGGGTCCTCAAGGGGCCTTCATTTTTAACTCGCTTTAAAAGAGATCGCTTCAGATGGTGGAAGTTTCCATCTCTTCAAAACCCAGTTCCACACCTGGCTTACATCACAGATGATAAGTAATGTAAAGTAGTCTCCATTTCTCTGACTTAAAAACTTATTTGAAATGGAACCAAAAAAGGACATTCAGCGAAAGCTTTCCGTCTTTGAGGGGAAAACAATCTAGATTTATCATTTCTGTCATCAGACTCTTCAAAGGGACGGCACTTGTTCTAAGTGGATGCCAATAGCGGTGTTTGCGGAGAACACCTGAGACACTGAGAGAGGCAGCAACGAGTCACCCCATCCAGCCCTTCCCACGATTGGGGGAGGGAGGCATGGCAGAGATGGTTCAGGAACACAGGCCAGTGCTGACACCTGGGAGGGAGGGGGCTGCTCATAAGGCTCTTGGGAGCAATGAGGCCCTCTCCATCTGCCTCACACCACCCCCATGAAAGTCGCGTCCGTCGCCCCCCCCCCCGTGCTTTCTCTCACAGCACCCACTGTGGTGGATCTAGTGGAGAGGCCACCAGCTCATGAGATTCCCCTTTTTCTGGGTCTGGCCAGCACTCAGTGCAGGTGGACCTGCAGAGCCACTTCACACCCCAGCCCCCACCTGTGGGCCCAGGGGTGGATGAGACACCCACCCCCGGATGTGTGTTGCCACCCCAACTCGCCCTGTCACCACACTGGAACTTGGTGGGCCTGACTGCCCCCCCATCCCATCCAGGCCTCCTGGACTTCTGGGCTCAATTTATATGTAAGTTTAAGGCACAGACAGAGTCTGCTCTCAAGGCACAGAAGGGAGTGGGTGAAGCTCCAGGGATGCGTGGGCTGCAGGGGGTGAGAGTCCCAAGGCTTCTGTTCTCGCATGAGCTGGCTCCATGGTCTCCTCACAGTGAGTGTTGGAACAGTGACTCTTTCCGAGAACCACCCTGGTGACAATAGGGTTCCATGACCCCTGAAGCCGCCACAGGCGACCCCTCAAATCTGGAGGGGCCATCTCTAAGGCTGGTTTCCCGAGCCACAGCTATGCGTCATGTCAGCATTCCGCTAACGGGAACACAGCCGTTTTGCTACCGTTGGGTCTGTGAGAGGGCCGAGCGCACTTGCCAAGTGTGTGCCTGCTGGCCAAGGCTCGCGGCCCTCGGCGTCTGAGTCATGCCGAATCTGCACGTGGTCTTCTCCAGAAGTTATTTTCATTTTAGACCGACGGAGGTGGGCCATAACTCCCTCGACTTCTCCCATCCCAGCGACCTCTACCCGGCACCCATGTGGAGGAGGAGAGAAAGTAGGTGCTCCTGGGGGAAGGCCCTGTGGCTCTCAGTGCTCTCCAGAGAAACAGAATGGATAGGATGTGTGTGGTGCATTCTTGCATCTGAGACAGGCAGGATGAGAGGCAGAGAGATTTGTTCTGAGGAACTGGCACCCGCGACTGTGGGGGCCGCAAGTGCACTCTGCAGGGCGGGCGGCAGGCTGAAGACCTGGGGAGGGTGGAGGCTGCGGCTCGAGTGCAAGGCACGTGGAGGAGAGTTCCTGTCTTCTCGGGATGTTGGTCTTTTGGACAAGACCCACGCACATCATAGAGGGCAACCTGCTACACGATTTAATGCTAATCATGTCTTAAAAATGCCTTCAGGGCAACTCCTAAATTGGTGTTTGACCCACTGTCTGGGTGCACGGCCCAGCCGCGTGGACACATGAAGTAACTGTCTCCTTCAGCCAGAGCCTTCCTCTAGGGGCTGGGCCCGGGGTGTTCAGGCATCTTGTTTTTTTTACCATCCCCAATGCTCATAACTGTACACTTATACTCCAAGCCCCCTTCTTGTCTATTTTTTTAAATGGCCATGGGAGCTGTGACAGCAGTGGGTGCTAGAGCCGGCACTGGCCACACTTCACACGAGTCACTCGTGAGACGCTCACACCAACCGTGGGAGGCGGCACCTTTACTGCACCCGCTGCACAGACGGGGAAGCCAAGTGGCTGCGGCGCCACGCTGAAGACTTAAACCCAGTGCACCTTCTCCAGGCCCCGACGAGACAGGATGGCAGGGCCTACTTTAGAAGGGGCCTCAGGGACCCCATGAGCCGCCTCTGCCTGCCTCCTGACTCACTCATTTCACAGCACCCCTTGCTGTCCTCGATACCCAGCTCTGGTCACCTCTCTTTGGGCCCCTTTGCAGGCCTGAGGGCAGAAAACAAGCTACAGACAACTTTGAACCCTCACCACCAAGGACAGGCCCTGCATGCATGGTAGAAGCCCGCACGAACGAGCCAACAGACGATGACGGAGGAGAGCGGGCAGGAAGTAGTATGAGCCCAGGGGCAATCCCACTCAAACTGCCACCCAATCCCACCTGGTTCTTTCACCTGCCTGCTTCTCAGCTCAGTTCTGTCCAGTTGCCACATTTGTCAGAGACTTGGCCTTTTATAGCATCGACGTTATCTGCAGTCAACATCTCCCCTGATGCCCTTCCATTCAGAGACCATGTTCACCAGTGGAAACCAGGATGAGGGGCTCAGAGAAAGCTCCCAGGCTGTTCCCGGCCCTCCGAGCCCCTACTGTCCTCCCCCTCACTGCCCGACACACACAGACCCTCCCAAGAATGTTCTACTAGTGCAGGTTGTTTTAGGATGTGGCACATGTGTGTGTGTGTCCACACGTGATCCAAGATTTATGTGTGTACTGAAAACTGACATCTGGATTTTGCTGGAAGGCCGGATCTTCTGCGGTCAGCTCTGGGGAGGTGGGGGCGAGAGGGCGGGCAGGGGGGTGGTCTTGGCAGGAAGTATGGGCAAACCCGCAGGAGGGACAGTGAGTGCTGTGGGCTGGGCCTGGCCTGCATGCTGGGCCTGGTTTCCTTATTCTTACATGAACTAACCTGGGGCTGTGAAAGCAAAATGAAATACGTGGTGCTTTCAGTCTTCCTACTTTCTCTAGAAAAACATCCCCAGTGTTTCTGGGCACAACTGAAATTGTCCTGTCCTGGACTGTGGCATTTCTGTCCCACCTGCTCTCTGTGTCCTCACCTTTCCTCCCATAATCTATGAGTTCAGAGGCCAGACAGCACCCGTTCCATGTTAAAAACCTGCCAGTGGCTCCCGCCAGGAGAAATTAGGCACCCTCCTCACCATGTAGCTGACTGTGTACTCGCTGCTGCAACAGATCAGCATGAACTTGGCAGTTTACAGCAACACAGAATCATTGTCTTACAGTTCTGTAGGTCAGAAGTCTGATGTGGGTCTCACTGGGCTAAAATCAGAGTAACATTCCCAGGTTTCATGGGATAAGAATGCAGTTATCTTTGGAGGGGGGCACTATTCTGCCTACAGAGCCATATGTAGTTGAGCCCTGCCGCCTACACCTGAGCCCGGGTCCAGCACCTTCCTCTGTGCACTCGGCTTCTTATTTGGATCTCTCTGTTTCTCCACACACCTCAGCAAGCTCATTTGCCCTACCCAGGGCCTTTTACCCAGAAAATCTGCGCCTGGCCCTCGAAAGTCAGGCTCCCGTCATTCCACTTCCACTAGAAGTCCCGTTCTCAGAGTCCCGACCTGCCTGTTGAGTACGCAGTAGCCTCCCAGCCTCCCTTCAACACAGCACTCTGTTCCAGTTGTCTGCTTTTGATACTTCTCAGGTTTATGCCTTTCTCTCTGCTTGGCAGCTATCAGACAGCAGGACCTGAGTCGGCCTCATCTTTTCTCCCCTGACCTGTACCGTGAGCTCATTGTAGACCCAGTTCTCTGGATGACATTCATTTCCTCCTTCATAGGACCCCATGAGAAGGACATGTCTATTATCCCCACGGGTCAGAGCAGGACACTGAGTCACAAGAGGCAGGAACTTGTCCCAGGTCACTCAGCAGGAGGAGAGGAGCCAGGACAGGACCAGACACTGGGCACTGCCCCCCCTTGCTTCTCTGCCTCCCAGCCCCAGAACAGCACCTGGCTGGCAGTGGGACAGTCTCAGGATGCAGGTGTTGAATGTGTGCATCACTGTCTTAGCTGGACTCATTCTGGGAGGGTAAAACCTCTAATTATGCAATCAGAGAAAAGGCCAAAGTGGGAGGCACTCAGGTGGTATGCACATGTTTGCAGGTGTTCTCACCTCAGTGTAAACGACTGCCTGGTGTCTGGTGCCTCCCTGCAAGCAGCTGTTCTTTCCTCCTTCTGACACTAGACACTGCCTTGGAGCTCTGGGGCTCTGTCCTTTTCTTCCTATCAGCCAGGAACCATCTGGTCCTCTCAGCTCCCTGGGCAGTGCACCCGGGTGCTGGTCATGCTATCAGACTTGAGCCCCTCCGGCACAGGTGGCAAAGCAGAGAGGAGGGGTCCTCCTGGGCTGCAGTGCACCCTCCCCTTCGGGAAGGGTCCAGAGGTAACATCATCTCCAGTGAAAAGTGAAACACCAGAGTCAGTGGCCAATCAGATGGCCACAGTGGACCAAGGGGCAGCTTGGGGATTTTGGAGTCTCTGGAGTTTTACTGACCTCCACCCACACCTCTAGTCCTCAATGCGAACTGCGCCGCCTTAGCCTTCCTGGGACACCCAGCCCCGGGACACGCTCCTCGGGCCTTGTTTCCCCTGGAAGGATTCTGGCGGCCCAATTTTCCTACACACGGTGGGCATAAATCATCACTTCCTTAAGGTGCACATGTTACTTACTGAAATGGGTAAGGTCAGGTAGTATTCGTTTACTGGTGCTTATTTTCCTTAAGGAAAATGTGTATAATGGCCCCATTTTAGGTCCCAGGAAGTTTCTGGGAAGCATGTAAGATGCTGGTGGAGGGTTTGAAAAGATCTAGAAAGTTCTACCACCTAGGAAGTCTGCCCTGATGGCCAAAGAGCTGCACAACCCATGGAAAGATCAGCAGGAGTCCAGAAGCCCCACCACTGTCCCTATGGGTCAAGGGAGTGACTGGGACAGTCAGGCCTGCCAACAGTAGAGAGCTGAACACTCCTCCTGTGGCAGTTGGCAGGGCCACAGCCCTGGGCAGGTGTGTGGAGGGAGGCACAGTGTCCAAGTGGTGCAGAGGCAGCTTCACAGACTAAGATGGCATGGTGAGCCTGGGATCAAGCCTAGTGTCCACAGGATCCTCCAGGGCAAATGGGCCCAGGAGTGCACGGGATCCTGACTCAAAAACACCAGGCAGACCAGACCAGCGAAACCACAGCTGGCTGCTCTCAGTCCACACCCTTGGCACTCACTGCCCAAGGCCCAGGGACCAGAAGCTGCCCCGAGTGGGCAAAGAAGCCTTGACTTCTTTCTGTGGTCAGGGCTGCCTGTGGTGGGACTTGAGTCCTTTTCCTAAAGGTGCCAGGGAAAGGTGGAGACGCCTGGAGAAAGCCCACCGCACGAGCAAGGCCCCCGCCCCCCCGCCCATCCTCACTGTGATTGCAGCCTTTCGTCCAAACATAGGGGCCTGCGGGGAGTGGAACTCCGGGTCCGTGTGATGGCAGGTTTGAGAAATAGCCACGGGCCTCCTGCCCCATGCCCACACTACTTGCAAAGAAGCTGCCAAATTTCCCATTGAGAGGGAAATCTTTTTCCCCATCTCTAGGATCTGGGTTGGCCTTGTGACCTGCTTTGGCCAACAGGATGCAGTGGAGGCGACGTACCAGTCCCAGGACTGGGTCTGTATTAACCACATTGTCTGGTTTCTGTGTCTGATGTTTGGGCATCTGGGGCCTTGTGGACTCAGACCTGCCAACCGCTAAAGCTATCGGACAGCCGCACACCCTCCCTGCCCACCAGCACACCTTTATTTGCAAAGCAGCTCATCCAGAGCCCATCCTCCTGCCGTTTCTGCTCTTACACTCGGGAGCCACCAACACCCCACATCCACCCACCGCAGTCCATTTGCTCCAACAGCCCCAGGTCAGGAGCCAGAAAGCTAGGGCAGCCCCACACTACAATCCTGCTAAAATTACTCCAACAAGCCAATCATAACCTCATTAGCCCCTCACCCTGTCTCACCCATTCCTTTTCTCAAAACCCAATAAAAACTTTCCCAAGTTTCTGAGTGCCCCCTCCTCCTAGGAACTGTGTGCAACAAACTGCCTTTTCAGCGGTAGGTCTGCCGGCCTCACCACACCTGGATAAAACTTAAATCCCAGGTCCATTTTAGGAGAGGGTCTCAAAAGCTCTTGTGCATTTTGCGCAGTCTTGGCCTCTGCACCACTGCCACGTGAAAGCCCGGGCTGGCCTGCTGGAGGGCAAGAGGTTGGTCAGAGCAGAGCCCACATGAGCCAGCCCAGACCCACCAGCCCCAGCCAACCTGGTGGCTGTGCACAGACCACAAGGAGCCCAGTCCAGACCAGCTGAGGCTAGAGCAGATCAGCAGAACCGCCTGGCAAGCCCAGGTCAAACCAGCCCCATATGCTAACTCCAGACCCAGAGCAGCTCTTTCAAAATCAAAGACAGCCTCCTTGTCTGTTTTGTTTCTAGAACCCAGAACACTGCAGGCACCAAACAGTGTGCTTGTTTTATGAATCACCCCCATTTTTGATCTGGAGGGTTCACATGTCCTGGTTGCTTCAGCTCACTGCCACACATTGGTGGAACATAAGGCCTGGTGTGTAGGAACGCCCACTGCAGAGGTCGGCAGATCCTCCCGGTGCTGCGCCCACAGCAGATACCCTACTCAGTCCGGGTGGCCTCTTGCTCAGCTCTAACGTCAACACTCACCTCCACCTGGACGCCAGGCCCCCCACCCAAATCAGCAGCTAAACTGATGTAGGTAAGCTGACCACACCCTGGTGGGAAGGAACACGCTCAGACTTTCATTTGTCCAGGTCTCCTGAGCCGGAGTCTGTGTTTTCTACACATGGCTTCCTCCTTCTTGACTTACATTCTTATAGTTTTAAACATATTCTCAAGAAAATGATGTTTTAATTTGCTATCCATTCAGCCTTCCCAAATCACTCCCCAGCTGTAAATAACACACTTTTCCTGCCCTGAACCTTTAAAGCAGTCTGCAGAGGCACCACTATCCCCACACTGGAGATGGGGAGACTGACGTGCCCAAGAGAGTGGCAGCTGAAGCCTCATGTTGGGAGCCAGGCACAGGGAGGAGATAGGGGAGGAAAGCTGCTCCACCCACAGCCCCTTCTGATTTGGTGTGTGTGTTGGGGGTGGGGGGCTGCTGGGCAGTGGGTCCCCATCCCTTAAACTGAGGACAAATGAGATGAAGAAAACTCCATAGAGTTCCATGTACTATAAATATACCAGTGGAAATAAAAGTTAAAATACCATTCTTAAAAGATCCAAAAATAGAAGACCCAAAAATAAATTACTTAGGTATAGTCTAACAAAGTATATTTATGTTGAAACTAAAAAATGCTAATGAAAGAAATCAAAGTTCTAAATAAATGGAAAGACATATTTTGTTCACAGATTGAAAGACTCGATATTGTTTAGATGCCAATTTGCCCCTAATTGTTTGGGAGATTTAATGCAATTCCAATCAAAATTCTAGTAGGATGTTTTTTGTAGATGCAGACAAGCTGATTCTAAAATTTTAGTGGAAAGGCAAAGAAACCAGAGTAGCCAAAACAATTTTGAGAAATAATAAAATCTACCCAATTTTAAGTCTTCCTATAAAGTTACAGCAATCAAAGTGGAGTGTTACTGGCAGAAATAGATCCACACGTGTATAAGGAGTTGATTTTTGACAAAGTTGCCGAGACCACTCAATGGCAATTCAGCAATCTTTTCAACAAATAGTGTGGAAACAACTGGAAATTTACATGCAAAAATTGTTCCTCAATGTACACCCCATGCTTTATACAAAAATTAACTCAAAATGGATCACTGACATAAATGTAAAAATGCAGAACTATAACAAATTTAGAGAAAAATTTTCACGACCTAGTGTTAGGCAAAGACTTGCCATCAAAAGCACGATCCATAAAAATAAAAAACGGACCAAGTGGACTTCATCAAAACATAACAGCTTTGTTCTGGGAAAGAAACTTAGACACACCACCAACTGAGAGAAAATACTTGCAATTCACATAGCTGAAAAAGGACTTGTGTTTAGAATATACAAAGAACACTAAAACTTAATAAGAAAGCATTCCATTTTTAAATTGTGCAGAAGGCGTGAGAAGACACCTCACCCAGTGGACTACTCATATGACAGACCAATGAGCACATGAAAAGCTTCCCAATGCAACTGGTCCTTAGGGAAAAGGAAACCAAAGCCACCCTGAGATGCCTCCACACACCTATCACAGCGACCTGGGAACAAGCAAAGCGGGCTGCGGTCGGTGCTGCCGAGGATGCGGAGTAATCGGGTGTCCACACACAGCTGGTGGGAGCATAAAGTGGCCCAACTAATAGGAAAGACAGTTTGGGAGTTTCTTCCAAAGTTAAACACACACTTACCACATGACTCAACAATCCCACTCCTGGATGTTTACTCAAGAGAAATGAATATTTACACTCACACAAAGGGCTGCGTGGGAACGTTCGTAGCAGCTCTATTCATAATCACCCAAAGCTGGAACTCACACCAGGGGTGTCACCCAGTTCAGCGGGGCACCGATCAGCACCCTTCGGTGCGCCCGCGTGGTGGAACGCTGCTGCTCAGCAATAGTAAAAAGAGTAAACCCCATGCGTACTAGGAACAACTCGGAAGAATTGTAAATGCCCTGGGCTCCATTTGTAAAGCCAGACTAAAGGCTGTGCACTCTTTGATTCGATTCCTGTGACACCGCAGACGAGACCGACCACAGAGAGGGAAAACAGGTCAGTCTGGGGTTGGTGGGACGGTCCCACAGCATGACGGTGGTGGTGGTGAACACGTAGAGTTCCATGGTTACAATCACAGAATGTACACCGAACACGTTTCCCCCCATTAAACTATAACAGGCAACATTTCAAATGGGAGGAGCAATCAGGAGAATTAACTTCTCACTGATGGTGGAATTTGGAGTCCTGTGACATCTAATCACAAAGAGAGGCTTTGGGGAGAGGGAAGCCTTCTGCAATACCACAGACGACCCCCCTAGGCAAGGAGCATGCTGGGACCCTGAACTCCCTGCTCACCCAGGACAAAGATTTGTTAAATGTTTTCCTCTTCAGAGCGGGCAGCAGTTTTAAGAAAGGGCCCCCACTCATGGGATCCTCACACTGCTCAACCTCCCCTCTTTCTCCATGACTACCTGCTCTCCGTCAGCAGGGCGTCTGCAAAGCGACTCAGGACAGATGTACTAATAAGAGGAACACAATTGGAAAGCCACAGAGGGCAGCAGGAGCAGAGGAGACTGCCCATCCCCACGAGAGCACTGCTGCAGACCCTCACAGAAGCAACCTCCCTGTAACACACATGTGCGCACACGCATAGACACAGCAATGTGCACACACACAACCAAGCATTCACACAGACACAAAGACATGTGCACACACAGTCACGGTCACCTACAGATACACACGCACACACCATGTCTCCCTTGCGCTGTCACCTAATACCATACAGAGAGCACACATTGGAAACGGAGGCACCCCAGACAGGGCCATGGGCTGCAGTCAGGCCTGTCCCTGGGGCCCGCGGGGTGTGTGTGCCCCACCAGTCTCCTCTGTGGCACCAGTCATTCTCCAAACACTCACTGAGTTCCCATCCAGTCAACAGGTCTGGCCTGTGGCTCATCCTGTGTTCAGGTCGGGAGACCTCCTAGTACACAAGTCACCCCAGGTCCTCATGAATTCAATCCTTTCTGCACTCAAATTCTTCTGCCCTTGGCTCCTTCCTAGGCCCACAGCTTTTAACTCTTAAAGCTGGAGTTCCTTTGGGTTTCAAGCACCTGCTTGATTAAAATCACTACGGACAAGTTTAAAAATAGTGATGCCTAAGCCCCAACCCGGACCAACTGAGTCAGAATCTCTCGGTTAGGCAAGCATCAGGATTTCCAGAATATCCCAGGTGACCAGAGGCTGCCTGAAGTCTGTCCAGCTGGTCCATTCGGACCAGCACCAGCAGGACCAAGCTCCATTCATTCCACCGAGCTCCTAGCAGATGCTGGCCCCTGGCCCTGTACTGGGGAAGACAGATAATAACTTGAAATGTATCACAATGGGTGACTATAAACACCACCTGTCCCGTGCTAGAGCCCTGCAGAGCCCAATAAGGAAAATACAAGGGTGGGGAGGGGCCTGTTTAGAGTGGTCTTGGGGAAGCAGCTGTGAAGAAGTGCTAATTCTGACAGAGACCTGGAAGACGAGGAGGAGCCAGGTGGAGTGTTCCTGAGGCCTCCCTTATGGTTTGCCCCTCAGGCTTCCCCAGACAGCAGCTGGGAGAGACCTCCATCCACACAGGACTTTGGGTGAAGGACATCTCACTAGAATATTTAAGCCAGCTTCTGTGGACAATCTCTTTGCCCACTTTCCCCCTCACGAAGCCCAGTGAGGGGGACAGAAATTCTTGTAGGTAGAGAAGGAAAGATTTAGAGGATAATGACTTTGAGAAAACCCGGCGGGGATAGGCTAGATCTCCCAGGAACAGTGTCACACCTCGGAGAACAGCTAAGGTCTCAACTGTTCTCCAGGAAACCTAGAGAGACAGTGAGAGCCCCCACAAAATCAGACGGTGGCAGACAGGGCTCTCAGCATCTCCTTGCACATCCTGCCTACCTACCCCTCCACTGGCTTGGGGACACACTTGTTTGTGCCTCTGGCTCTGGGCTTGATGTTGTGTTTTGTTTTGCAATCTGCAGAGTGGGTGAGAGGCCCCTGGGTGGATCCACTATGGTCCCACTCAAGGCCCCTGCTACCTGGTGGCTGATAGCTTCCCGAGTGCCTGCTGACCACTTCTGCAGTAATGCCACCTAGGTCTGGTCTGAACTGAGTTCTCCCTGCCTGGCCCCTGCACCCCTGGGGCTTCTGGGCAGCCATGGGGGCACCCACCTGTTTCAGAAATTGAGTGCAGGCAAGAGTATCTGTGGGGAAGGCGAAAGGCCTGGAGCCCAAGGAGAAAGACTACTTTTACTCCACTCCTTCTGCCTGTGTGACCTTGAGTAAGTCACAGTCTCCCTGGGCTTCAGCTCCCTCATCTGCAAAATGGGGCAACAGCAGTCACCTGGCCTCACAGCGCTGCTCTGGTTGGTGTTTAGCAGAAACTCCTCAGTCACCGGAGCGCAGTGAGTGCCTGTGAGCTTCCCTTCCCTTGGTTACTGGTACTGTTGTGGGCGGTATTCGGGGGTGCTCCATACCTGCCGCACAGATAGTGGAGGCAGAGGGGGGCGTCTCTGGCCACCAGAGCTCACCTAGGGGTGCTGGCTCTGAATCAGGCACTTCTACTTCCCCTTCGGAAGACACATTTTTATCTGCAGTCTTTTTTCAAAAGTAAATCTGTTGAGGTGACATTGGTTAATAACATTATATAAGTTTCAGTGTACAGTTCTATACTACATCTGTATATTACATTGTGTGCATTCTTAACTTTAATCATTGGTTCTTACTGGTTAATATAAAAGTGAGTCTGGTCAAATAAATTAAACCCTGTGAGACTCCAACGCATACAAATGCAAGGAGGGAAAGTGAACAGCGAGCCCGCGCCGGTGGAAAAGGACACGCAGCCCGAACCCAGCCCCCGAGGGGAAGTACCGAGAAGCGCGGTGGTAGGATGGATGGAGTTAAAAGAGGAGATGGGAAGTGGGAGGGCGGGGACACTCCGACCCAGCCGGTAACCAACATCTCACCCAGGGACTCACTCAGGAGAGACCACCGTCTCAAAACCCGGGGAGACCTTCCCCCAAGCCGACCCCCGCGAAGCTCCTGCGGACCAGGGCGCACGGACTGCGCAGCCACCAGGGTCCCCAGCGCGACCGGCGGTGCGTCTGGAGGACGGGTGGGGTCTGGCACTTCTCTCCGAAAACCGGACCCAGTCCTAAAGCTCCCCAAGTCCCCCGCCCACACTTCCAATGGAGAGTGGCCCAGGTCCTGCGCGCCGGCCAGAAGGCGGCGGTGACTGACCTGGGCACTGACCTGGGCACTGAGCTGCCCCGGGCCAGCGACGAGCAATAGCAGCAGCAGGAGAGCGCGGGGACCGCGGGGCCGCATCTCGCCGGTCCGGACCTTTCTGCTCCGGAGAGAACAACGCTGTCCGACTGATGCCGAGAGTGTCCAGCCGATGCCGAGTGGGTCCAGCCGATGCTGAATGTGTCCAGCCCACAGGGTCAGGGAGGTGGAAGAGCAACTGGCTGCCCGGGAGGGGAGGGGAGGGGAGCGCAGTCTGGCCGGTGCCCGTGGCCTGGGGTGCCTGCGGCCACCAGCGTCCATGGTCCAGCAGTGGGGGGGGGGGGGGGGGGGGGGGGGGGGGGGGGGGGGGGGGGGGGGGGGGAGGCGCCAGCCCCCAGGCAGGGAAGGAGGAGGGGCCATCCGGCCAGGAATGCGCCTGGAGCAAGCCCAGCCCGGGCCCGGGAGGCGGCGCGACGCCAGGACGTGGACGGCCAGCGTCCCCAGGGCCGCCCCCCCACCCCCGGGGAAGGCGGCGGGGTCCGCACATCAGCACTAGGCCAGGCACCCACCTATGCAAGGCCTCCTGACAGGCCCCTTTTCAGCTGGAGACAGTAAAGCTGACACCCCCCAGCAGCAAGTGTAACTCCCCCCCAGGCCTGCCCACTCCACAGCCGTGCAGGGACACCGTCCCCCACCGAAGTGTGGCTAGGAGATGGGTTTCACACACTCTACAGGAGGCAGACTAAGTTCTCCATCCGAGTAGACTAGTGTCCTTTTAAATAATGCTGTTGGGGTCTAGGGACTCCACGCTTGGGGACTGGGAATCGACAGCCCCCCACCCTCCAGACGAAGGGGAAACAGTTTAAAATGGAGGCGAGTTATGGGGACACTGGACGCTTTGCTGCAGCGGGAGGGAAATAGGGCCCGGCAGAGCAGACGGGAGCAGTCTGAAGTGCCCTGTGCCTGGGGGCTGTGGGAGGATCCAGATGGTCTCCTCCAGCTCCTGGAAAACATTATCTAAGTTCTTACTGGAAAATGTTTTCAGAGGCAACGCTGCAGATGGCATGGTGCACACCACGTGTGCCAAGCTTCCAATCTAGTCCTTTTCGGCCTGTCACTTAGCAGAGCCCCCTTGGAGCTCAGCAGGCTGCAGCCTCCGAGCAGGAGCTGTTTTCCTTGGAAAGCAGAAGGGATTCGGGAATCCCCTGGGAAGACTGAGGCAGTGTGCAGGTGGGCACCTGAGCGTTCACTACCCAGAAAATCCCATGGTGCCTTTCTGCCCACCTTCCTGTCAGAGGAAGTGGAGGGGCCCATGTAAGTGCACTCTGCATTCCTGGTGCGACATCCTGAAGAGAGACCTGCTCAGACATTCCTGCTCCCTCATCCAGGTGGAGGGAGGGGGCCAGGCAGCCTGTGGAGGCTGTGGTTTACTGCCTCCATCTCTTGTGTGTTTGCTATCTCTGCCCAATCCACTGTCCCCCTTTCTCTCTGCACCCTCCTCAGCCCACTACCGAAAGGGTTCATTCTGGCCATCATGGTCGAGTTTGCTTTGTGTTTTATCCCACCTGTGTTTATTCGGCAGCCTCCCCTGGGAGGCCAGGCTACTGGGTCCTAGACGCTGGCCTTTCCTCTTCTCTCGCCCCATCTATGGGTTCATAAAGCTGGAAGAGACCTTGATTTCACGATTCCCGGATGAAGAAAGTGAATCAGGTGTGGTTGAGTGACACCCAGGAGATGCAAACTCGGAGCTCAGGGCTCCTCCTAGACCCGTGTGGGCCAGACAGGCCGCCTTCAGTCAGTCTCATCCCACCTTTCACATAAACACATGGTCACGGGACTTCAGGAGTTTTATTTACAAGAACTGAGGTTTGGGAGAATTTTAGGGGGTGTTTTTTGTTTGTATTTTTTCCCTCCTTACTAATTTCCATTTGCTACCCTTGTCCTATGGCTGCCTTCTGTTTAGTACTCTGGCATCTGGTCTGAACCAGCCGTCTAAGGCCGTGCTGCCTCTTCTCCATCCTCACTGCCCTTGAGTGGCAGTGGTGGGGCAGGCCCTACTAGCCAGGCCCTGCCAAGTTGGTCTGCAAGCAGACAGACCGTGACTGTAAGCCAAGCACCCCATATTTGGGGCTCCTCAAAAGAACCTTTGATTTAATATAATGGGCCTGTCGGCTCTATTGTTGCTTCTGTCTACACAAGAACGTCCAGCCTAAGAAAAATTCCTTTAAGAATGTATTTTAGCTAAACTAATGACAATTGCCAGGAAGCAAAATCTCAATGGACTGGGAAAATGCTCCAGTAAATGGCAATTTTACAGCTTATTTTATACATGTGACTCAGAGGAGGAGATGTAAGGAAGGTCACATGAAATCCATTAGTGGTAGGCTAGGGGTGGGAGAAAGCAAAGTGGGGAAATCTCTGGTATTGGATACAAAATAAAATGGAGAGACACATACTTCTTTTTTAATGTGTTTTTTAAAGATTTTATTTATTTTTTAGAGAGGGGAAGGAAGGGAGAGAGAGAGAGAAACATCAGTATGTGTGGTTGCCTCTTGCCCGCCCCCTACTGGAGACCTGGCCCACAACCCAGGCATGTGCCCTGACTGGGAATCAAACCCAAGACACATACTTCTTTTACACAGGTGAGTACGGGACATTAACATTTACAGCACGGGGAGATGGTATTCGGGGAGTAAGATAACAATGAAGGGTTCTGTGGTCTGTGCTCTGCTCTGACATTTTAGAGGTGTGTTATTTTACATGCAAAGAGACAACAGACAGAATCACTGAAGGTAAAGATTGACCTCTGTGAAGGAGGCTCTGTAGAACTTGACTACCCACTATGACTTGTGTTTAGTTAGGGATTTTTGTGTTTGGACCATCCTATGTGGTTCCTTTGGTCTCTGAGTGTGTAAGGTTCCCATGCGGGCCTCCCCTGAGCTTGTCAGGTTTAGTGTGTGCCCCCCCTTTTTTTGTCCATACTTCTGCCTCTATATTTAGTTTTCAAGGAATATTCTTGAGTATTGGGGGACTGGTGAGGTAGGGGGCATACACATCTAAAGGAAATGTTTCTGAAGTTTTTGCAAAGTGAATTGCTGTCTCTGAGCTCGGTGCGCCCTTTGACATGCTTGTATTCCTTGTCTCACGTGGGAGTGCAAAGCCAGGCAGGAGGACTTGCTGTGGAAATGAAAGAGCTGACCAGGAGCGCCACCCAGGTGAAGTCGGGCTATCTGGCAGGGCCCTTTGGTCCTGCATGGGGCCCCCACACCACCCGGCTCTCCCTGTGGACTTCATGGGCTTCTTGCCAAGTTATCTGTGGCTGAAATCATGCCTGACAGCTCATCTGGGGCTGCTTGTCTGTCTTGCTTTCTCACCCCATGTCCATCTGTGCTTCTAAATGTCATCAGTCCCCACTGACCACCTACAAGGGTCACAGAAACAGAGCCCCATGTGCTGGCCTTACCCAGGATGACAGGGCAGCATGGCGGGGGGGAAGTGGTGGGGCAGCAGCACAGTCCATTCATTGCACAAACACTACGAAATGTGTGTTGGGCACAGCCCTGGGCCAGGCGCTACATTATGCTGTCATATCCAGAGTCCCAGCCAACAAAATTGTGCAGTCCTGCCCTGGCTGGTGTGGCTCCGTTGTTGAATTGTCATCTCATGCACACAGAGGTCATGGGTTTGAGCCCGGGTCAGGGCACACATGGGAAGCAACCAATCAATGTTTCTCTCTTACATTGATGTTTCTCTCTCTCTCCTTTCCTGTCTCTCTAATATTAATAAATGTACCTTGGGTAAGTATTTTTAGAAAGTGCAGTCCTGTGTTGAACTTTGAAGAGACTATGTGCCCACATATGATGTCATGACAGCCAGAAGAGACATTTCCCCCTGGAAAATCATTTCCAGTTTTATAAAATGAAAATCTGTAGAAAAAAACAGATTTACTGTGCCATGATTAAAGACCAAACTCCGTCACCATCTGCTAAAAGGAGGAAAATGTTGCAAATCCATGAATGTCATTCCAAACACCTCTGGAAGTGGCCGAGTGGTGGGTGCAGTCAAGGACACACAGCCAGTGACATGAGACCGGATCTTACCCCTGCATGCTTCTGGTGTGGCCTCAGGCTCTCCTAATCTTCATGGTTTGCTTCTTCATCCATATAATGGGAACAGTGTTTATCTGAAGAATTCTTATGAAGTTTCAAAATAAAGAACATGGAAGTGTCTAACACAGTGCCTGGCATGTAGTATGTGCTTAGTTAAGGAGACCCTTGTCTAAATTGACTCCGAGGGCCCTTCATATGGGGACAACATAAAGGAACCAAATCTCAAGCACCCACCATAGGCTAGGCCCCCTGTTAAGCATTTCACAACAACCTAGCAAAATGATCCCCAGCATTATTATCCCCATTTTGCAGACCGGGAAACTGAGGCTTAGGCTGCTTCAGTAAGTTGCCCAAGCTCCAAACATCAGAGTGGTAACTAGGAGAGGCAGTTGGATGTGTGCGCAGGGGAGCACGCTGCCCGCTGTGCTGCGCCGCAGGAGGCCCAAGCATAAGGACTTGCTCCCGTGCTCCGTGGCTCATGTTTGACGGTTTCTAAGGCAGATATATCAAAATTAGCTTCAGGAGAAAATTTTCAGGGTGCATTTTTACTGTAAATTGTGACTACAACTATATAGGTTAAGCCTGATTACAATACCTCCAAGGAACTGTCGAAATTAATTCTTAAGTCTGGCATTTCACACTCAGTATTTTCAAACCAGGGTGGCTCCGCCAGATGACTCTGCACCTTTCCCACCCACCATCCGTCCTGGAGGCTGGCCTGTAGGGACCATGGCAACAGGCGATCATGCCCTCTGTCCTCCAGCTGGGTAGTGGCTGGTGAGTTGCCCCGTGGGAGGGCGGCTGGACAAGGGCGATGTCATGAAGCTGAGTCAAGCTGTTCCTTGATAGATCGCCTCTCCTTTCAAGGGGACCTGTCTCCACAACCTCTCTCCTTGGGGACTCCAGCGGCCACTCTCCCTCCCACCCTCCTTGGTCTCAGCGTACTCACAGCACCTGCATTGGTAGCCCCGGGACAGGGCGCTCCCTGGTCGGTACTTCTACCAAAGATACGGCCCTGTCCAAATCTTTGTGAAAAAGTCCCCTTCAGATTATCCTCATGTGAGCAAGGTGTCTCTTGGCTTTTGACTAAGACAGTGGCCACCAGCAACATGCTGAAAATGTTTTGCCTCTAGAATTGTGGCTCTAACAGGAAATGGGGTAAAACAGACATTTGATCAAGCTTGTACCCCACACTCTGGGGAAGGCCCTGAGCAATATCAACTAACCAGTACCCCCTCCTCCCTTACCCACACAATCCGATTTTTGTTCAGGGCTGTAATATACCCGGTTAAACAGGTGTCCCCCAACCTCTTCAGACTCCCCTGAGATTTAGACTCCCTTAATGCAGACCCTACTGGCTATGGGACCTCCTTCCAGCCAAGGAGAGGTAAGTGACATCGATTGAGGGGGGCTGCTTTGAGATTTCCTGTTTATTCATTTATTATAGACACTTTTTCTGTTGGGGCCTTGAGCATAGATACAATTGCTGTTTTAAAATCTTTGACTGGTAATTCACCATCTGTTATCCTCTCAGCATCGGTGCCACTGTCTGCTGAGTAGGGACCATTTTTTCTGGTTTGCTGGTATGCCCAATTATTTGGATTGTATCTAGGGATTGTGAATGATATCTTATAGACACTCCTTATTCTGTTATGTTACTCTGAACATCATTTTTAAATTGAGATATAAATCACATACTATGAAATTCACCATATTAAAGGGTACAATACAATGATGGTTGTAAGTATATTGTTCAAATCATGCAACCATCACCACTGTCCAATTCCTGGATATTTTATCACTGAAAAAAGAAACCTGTGCACATTAGCAGTCGCCCCCACCCCCCCACCCCCTCTGTACCTGGCGATGCTAATTTACTTCCTGTCTTCATGGATTTCTGTATTCTGGACATTTTGTAAAAATAGAATCACATAATATGTGGCTTTTGGTCACTGCCTTCTTTCACGGAGCATGATATTTTCTTTTTTTTTAAAGATTTTATTTATTTTTTTTTAGGTAGGGGAAGGGAGGAAGAAAGGGAGAGAAACATCAATGTGTGGTTGCCTCTCGCACGCCCCCTACTGGGGACCTGGCCCACAACCCAGGCATGTGCCCTGACTGGGAATTAAACTGGTGATCCTGTTGTTCACAGGCTGGTGCTTAATCCCCTGAGCCACACCAGCCAGGGTGAGCATGATATTTTCAAGGCTATTTTCATATCGTAGCACCTCTCAGTGCTTCATTCCTTTTTATGGCTGAATAATATTCCACTGTGTGGATATACCACATTTCGTTTATTTGTCAGTCGATGGGCAATTGAGCTGTTTCCAGTCTGTGGCTATTCGGAATCATGCTGCTAGGAACATGTGTGTAAACACACGTTTTCATTTCTCTCAGGTACACACCTAGCAGTGGGCATCCTGAGTCTCACGGTAATTCTTTAATCACCCAATGAACTGATGAACTGGCTGTGCCATTTCACATTCCTGCCAGCATTTGTAATGGTTCCACATCCTCACCAATGCCAGTTATTTTCTCTTTGCATAAAAATAAAAGTGAGTATTATCGTTAGAGCCATTTTAGTGACTATGAAGTTATATTGAGGTTGTGATTTGCATTTCCCTGATGACTAATAAATGTAGATCAACAATTTTTATTCTTTTCATTTCATGGACCACATAAACTAAGTACTAAAATTCTGTGGCACACCCCAAAATATATTTTTTGCCAATCTGACAAAAAATAAGTATAATTTTAATTGATTTACAAAAAATAAATAATAGTAATTACCTACCCTTTTTTGCTCCAAAGTGATTTTTAAAAAAATCAAATGCCTAATACTTGGATCTAAAGATTTCTGGCACCAGGAATTAACCAATCAGATACAGCCTTATTATGTTACATGACCAATAAGATACAACTCTATTATATGACCTATATATTTATGGTTCAAGACAGGGCACTAACACCAGCCAGCTATTGTTGTGCTGGCTGTCATTGTTTTTTCATTTGATAATCTGAGGGAAAAGAGGTGAGTGCTCTGACTAAATAGTCAGGTAGTGCATGCTTTAAAAATTCTTGTGGCACACGGGTTGAAAATCGCTGCTGTAGAGCATGTTTCCATGTGCCTATTGACTAGATGTAGGTCTTCCTTAGGAAAATGTCTGCTTCAGTCTTTTGCCATTGTCTTTTGCTAAGTTATTTGTCTTTATATTATTGAGTGAATGGAGTTCTTTATTTATAAATTTTTACTATTATCATTTTTTACAAAAATCTACTTGATATTTATTGAACTTAGTTTCTCCAATGATGGTTTAGCACAGTTCATTATATAGTCTAGATATATGATTTGAAAATATTTTCTCCCATCGTGAGTTGACTTTTCTTTTTTTATTGAATTTATTGAAGTGACATCAGTTAATGAAATTATTTCAGTTTCAGGTGCATGATTCTATAATACATCATCTGTATAATACATTATCTGTGTGCTCACCATCCCAAGCCAAGTCTCCTTCCATCACTCTTCACGCCCCCATACCCTTGTCTTCCTCCCCCACCCTCTTTTCCTTCTGGGCATCACGATGCTGCTGTCTGTGTCTATGAGGGTTTTCCTTAGTCCTGTCATCTTTTCCCCACTCCCCAGCCCCTCTCCCTTCTGACAGTTGTCAGTCTGTTCTCTATCTATGAGTCCATTCCTATTTTGTTTGTTAGTTTATTTTGTTCATTAGATTCCACATATGAATGAAATCATATGGTATTTGTCTTTCTCTGACTGGCTTAATTCACTTAGCATAATGCTCTCCAGGTCCATCCATACTGTCACAAAGGTAAGATTTCCTTCTTTTTTTGTGGCCAAGTAGAATTCTGTTGTGTACATGTACCACAGCTTTTTTATCCCCTCATCTACTGGTGGACACTTGGGCTGCTTCTAAATCTTGGCTATTGTAAATAATGGTGCAATGAGCATAGGGGTGCATATATTCTTTCAAATTAGTGTTTCAGGTTTTCTTCGGATATATTTCTAGAAGTGGAATTGCTGGGTCAAAAGGCAGATCCATTTTTAGTTTTCTTAAAAAATTCCATACTGCTTTCCACAGTGGCTGCACCAGTCTGCATTCCAACCAACAGTGCACAAGGGTTCCCTTTTCTCCACAACCTCACCAACACTTGCTGTTTGTTGACATATTGATGATAGCCATTTTGACAGTTGTGATATCTTATTGTGGTTTTAATTAGCATTTCTCTGATGACTAGTGGCATTGGACATCTTTTCATATGTCCATTGGCCATCTGTATGTCCTCTTTGCATTGGTGTCTATTTAGGCCCTTTGACCATTTTGTAATTGGATTGTTTGTTTTTCTGGTGTTGAGTTTTATAACATCTTTACAAATTTTGGATATTAACCCCTCATCAGATGTATAATTGATGAATGTGTTTTCCCATTAAATGGGTAGTCTTTTCATTTTGTTGATGGTTTCCATTGATGTGCAAAATTTTTAAATTTGATGTTGTCCCATTTATTTATTTTGTTTGCCTTGCCTAAGGCAATATATTAGCAAAAATATTGGTATGAGGAATTTCTGAGATTTTACTGCCTATTTCTTCTTCTAGGATTTTTATGACCTAACCTTGAAGTCTTTAATCCATTTTGAGTTTATACTTGTGTATGGTGTAAGAAGGTGGTCTAGCTTAATTGTTTTTGCATGTATCGGTCCAATTTTCCCAACACTATTTACTGAATAAACTATCTTTGCTTCATTGTCTGTTTTTGCCTATTTTGTCAAACATTCACTGACAAGCAAAGTATGGGTTTATTTCTGTTCTAGTCATCTGTCTGTCTGTTTTTATGCCAATACCAGACTGCTTTGATGACTATGGCCTTGTAGTATAGTTTGATATCAGGTAGTGTGTTAGCTGATAGGAAATGGCCTGGAGCAGGTCTGCCTCAAGCCAGCCTGTGGTGTGTGGGTTCTTGACTTCGTGTAGGAAAAATTTCACAACACAGGTCCAGGTGATTTTGAGAATAAGTTTATTAAGGCTGGGGACAGTGAGACAAAGGAAGGACTTAGGGTAGAAGAAGTAACTGGAGAGAGCCTAGGCAGTGCTCTTTTTTGGCTCCCTAGAAAAGTTATAGCAAAGGAGTGAGCCAAGGAGGGGCTGCTTGTAGCTCACTAGGAGGTCAGAGAAAAAGAGGGTCCTAGAGACAGGATCGGAGATAAGCCCAGGAAGAGCTGCTGCTACCCACTGCCCCCTGGCTGCAAGTCTCCTGGGGACCCTCAGAGTTTAGGAGGAAATGAAATGTTCATGCCAGGGAAGGGGCATGGGCATTGGGCAAGCTCTACGGCAAGCCAGCACTGAGTCTTTGTCCTGAGGGCTTTTTATCATTTCTGTGCGGGTGAGACTCTTAGGGGAGGGTTTTTAGCAGAAATCCATCAACTTTCCAGGTGCATTTTTAATATGCTGATGTGTCAAAATGAGCACATAGGGGAATTTGGGAATATTTTTTTGTCTGCTATACTGTTTTATTTTGGGTCTGTCTGGCTTTTAATGGGGTTTTTATTATTTGTTCCCCTGACTTCATCTGTCCTTGGGTTTAGCTGGCACAAATTACATTAATTGGATCTCTGTTTTTTATTTCCCAGACCAGGGAAATTTAAGCTATGTATTCTTCGGTTAGGGAGGAGATATAAGCCATTTGCTCTCAAGTGTCCTTGGTAAGGGGAAATAAGGTCTTGCGATTTACCAGCTGGCTATGAGTTGCTCAAACTGTTTGGCCTTGTTTAATTTTCTTGTCTCAGTTTCCCCATTCCACTTGCCCAGGAATTTTCCTAGCTTCTTATTATCCCATCACAGTGTGATTCCTCCAACTTTGTTCTTCTTTCTCAAGATTGCTGTGGCTATTCAGGGTCTTATGTGGTTCCACATACATTTTTAGAATATTTGTTCTAGTTCTGACAAATACACCATTGGAACCTTGATAGGAATTGTGTTGCATCTATAGGTTGCTTTGGGTGGTGAGAATTAACATCATTTTAATGATGTTAATTCCTCCCAGCCATGAGCACGGTCTATGCTTCCACTTATTTGCATCTTCTTCTATTTCTTTCTTCAGTGTCTTATAATTTCCCAAGTACAGGTCTTCTACATCGTTGGTTAAATTGATTCCTAGGTTTTCTCTTTTTTTGACACAATTGTAAATGGGATTTTTTTTCTTAGATTTCCTTCCTGATAGCTCATTATTGGTGTATAAAAATGCAACTGATTTCTGGATATTTATTTTGTATCTTGCTATTTTAGTAGATTCATTTATCAGTTCTAGCAGTTTTTGGTGGAATTTTTAGGGTTCTCCATATACAATATGATGTCATCTTCTTCCTTTCCAATTTGGATGCGTTTTGCTTCCTTTTGTCTGATTGCTGTGGCTAGGACTTCCAGTACTATGTTGAATGGGAGTGGTGAAAGCAGACATCTCTGGGTTGATTTTTCACTTTCTTGATAGTATCCTTTGAAGCACAAACATTTTTAATTTTGAAGTACAGTTTTTCTGTTTTTTTCTTTTATTGCCTATGTTTTTTTTTGTGAAACATCTAAGAATTATTTGCCAAATCCAAATTCATGAAGACTTACATGTTTTCTTCTGAGAATTTTACAGCTTTAGCACTTAAATTCAGGTCTTTGATCCATTTTAAGTTCATTGCTACAGACGTTATGAGGAGCCCCACTTTATTCTTTTGTATGTGGCCGTCCAGTTGCCAAGAACCATTTGATGAGGAGACAGTGTTTCCTTATTGAATGCCATTGCTGCCCTTGTTGGAAATGAATTAACCTTAGACGCATGTATGGGTTAAGTTCTGGGCTGTCAATTTTATTCTGTTGATCTATATGCCGACTCTCCTTACTCCAGTACTGCAGTCTTGACTGTAGTTGCTTTATACTGTTTTCTTCTTTTTTATTCTCACCCAAAGACATGCTTACTGATCTTAGAAAGAGAGGAGGGGAAGGAGAGAAGAGAAACATCGATATGAGAGAGAAACCTCGATCGGTTGCCTCTCGTGCGCACCCTGACCAGGGACTGAAACTGCCACCTAGACATGTGCCCTCACTAGGAATTGGTCCCGACCTCTTGGTTTACAGGACAACGCTCCAACCAAGTGAGCCAGACCAGCCAGGGCACTTTATACTGTTTTGAAATCAAGAAATTAAGAATCCTCCTACTTCTTTTCCAAGATTATTTTAGCTGTTCTGTGTCCTCTGAAATTCCATATGAGTGTTACTATCAATTTATACAATGAAGCTGTCTGGAATAATAAATAGGATAGCATGGAATCTGTAGTCCGATTTTGGAAACAGTGCCATTTTAAGTCTTCTGGTCCATAGACATGAGATTTTTTTCAGATTATTATCTTATTCAATTTCTTTCAGTGATGTTTTGTCATTTTCAGTGTTTAAGTTTTGTACTTCTTTTGTCAGATTTATTTTTATTAGGAAATGTTTTTAAGATTTTATTTATTTTTAGAGAGGGGGAAAGAGAGGAAGAAAAACATCAATCAGTTGCTTCTCACATGCCCCCAGTGGGATGGGCTTGCAACCCAGGCAAGTGCCCTGAATGGGAATTGAACCAGTGACCTTTCGCTTTGCAGGATGATGCTCAACCAACTGAGCTATGCCAGTCGGGGCCATTTATTTCTAAGTATTTTATTCTTTGTGATGCTATTGTACATGAAAAACTTCACATTCAAGTTGTTCATTGCACCTTTACAGAAACGCGATTGGTTTTTGTGCATTGACCCTGTATCCCATGACCTTTCTGAACTGATGATTAGTTCTAGTATTTGTAGTAGATTCCTTAGAATTTTCTATACACAAGACCATATAAAATGGGAACATATTTTTCTTCTTCCTTTTTGATTTCAAAACTTATTTACTTTTCTTGTCTGGTTTCTGCATTAGAAGTTCCAGTACTATGTTGAATGGAAGTGGTAAGAATGGGCATCTTTGTCTTGTACCTTCTTAGAAGGAAAGCAGCCAGGTTTTTTTTTTTTTTTGCCATTGAATATGTTAGCTGTGGGTTTTTGTAGATGCCCTTCATCATACTGAGAAAGTTCCTAGTTTGTTGAGTGTTTTTATCACATTCCAGGTGTGCAGTTTGGGCTAATGTATTTTCTGCATCTATTAAAATGATCACGGCATGTTTGTTAGTTCGTCCTATTGATATAATGTATTGTATTAATTTTCAGATGTTAAAACATTCTTGCTTTCCTGGGATAAACCTTGGCTGGATTTTAATTTCCTTGTCACTTCTACACTACATATTTTTGAATTATTTTCTTAGTGGTTGCCTTGGGGTTTACCATTACCATCTTAATTTACAACAATTTAGTTCTGATTAATACCAACTTAATTTTAGTAACATGCAAGACATTGCTTCTACATAGCTCTTCCCCCTGTTTTTATGCCATTATTATGACATAATTACATCTTTGTACATTTTGTGCCCATCAACCTGGATTTATAATTATTTCACTAATGAAATCATTTAAATCTGAAAGAGAAAAAGGAGTTACAAAGTAAAAACATTTATACTGTCTGTTATATTTACCTACATAATTTTTTGTTCATGTGGATTCAACTTAATGTTTAGTGTCCTTTTGTTTCAGCCTGAAGTGCATCCTTTAATATTTCTTATAAGGCAGGGCTACTAGCAAGAAAATTCTCTGGGCTGTTTTTGTTTGGGAGTGTCTTTATTTTTTATTCATTTTTAATGGATAGTTTGCCTAGATAAAAAAAAAACAACAGGTGACAAGACCCCCCCCCCCACTTCTTTCAGTACTTTGGACACATCATCCCATTTCCTTTTCCACCAAGGTTTCTTATGAGAAATTGGCTTTAATATTACTGAATATCCTTTCTATGTGATGTCACTTCTCCCTTGTTCTTTAAAAATTCTCTTTGCCTTCAGTGTTTGACAGTGTGATTATGATGTGTTTTAATGGATCCCTATGAGTTTACCCAACTTGGAGTTTGTTAACCTTTGTGGATGTGTAAAGGCTTTCTTTAAGAAGTCAAATTTGGGGTTTTCAGCCATTACATCTTCAACTATTCTTTCTGCCTCTTTCTTCCCTCTTTTTCCCTATAAATGCATGTGTTGTAGGTTTAATGGTGTAGATTTGAAGAATCTCTGAGGCTCTGTTCATTTTTCCTCACTTCATTTACTCTTTACCCCCCAGCCTGAGTAATATAATTGACCTTTATTCAAGTTCACTTGTTCTTTATTCTACCTGTTTAAATTGTTGTTGGGCCTCTCTAGTGATTTTTTTCATTTGTTATTGTACTTTTCAACAGGAAAGTATGTCCATATACTTCCTGTTTGGTTCATCTTTGTAACTGCTCTCTCTTTACTAATGCCGTCTATTCGGTAAGACTTTGTTCTCATACTCCACTCTAGTTCTTTAGCCATGGTTTTCTTTAGCTCATTGAGTGCAGTTAAAATAAGTGATTTAAAAGTTCTTGTTGAACAAGTCCAACATCTGGGCTTTCTCAAGAACATTGTATATTGATTTTCTCCTGTGTTTAAACCATACTTGTTTCTTTGCTTGTATCTTTTTTGGGGGTGAAAACTGGACATTTTAAGAAACGTAACATGGAAACTATTGAAATCAGATCCCTTCCCCTTCCCAGGACTTTTCATTGTTGCTGTTCATTGATAATTGTTGGTTTACCCGAACTAATTTTGTATTGTTTGTAACACACGGCCACCACAGTCTTGACTCACTTTTCTAGTGGTTGGCTAGTTGCCGATTTCCTTAAACTCTTGGAACCAGCAGATCTCCCGGTATTGGTCAATGTCCGAGCGTGTGCAGGGGAGGCACACCCACGGCACTCATCTAGCTGGGTTGCGCCTCTGCCTTAGCCTTCATCTCCTGCTTTTTGCGGCCTTTGCTGAATGAGTGTAGGGCTCTCTGCACGCTCGTGGCTTTTTGGATCCCTAGAAATGTGCTAGTGCTTTTCAATGTGTCTAAGTCACCACTTTCTTTAGTGCTTTCCTTTTTTGTTGTTGTTGTTGGTGGTCTATTGTTTGTCTCAATTTTTATTTATTGCCTCTGGCAGCTCAACATTGAAACGCTTGACTGAAAATGTTTTAAACGAACTTCACCAAGGAAGAGGGTTTTAGTACTCTGCAAGCTCTCACCTGATATCAAATAAAGGCAAGTGCTTTTAGTGGGGTTTCCAAGGAAGCACTCACTAGGCAGTTTTCTTGGAATTGAGGCTTTGAAAGATCTCCAGCTCCATTCTGCTCCCTTCAGTGTTGGGAACGTGGGCTCTTAAGTTTGAAAGCCACTGCCGAGCCAGGGCTCCAGGAAGGGGAGCAGGACAAATTAAAGCCAAGTTTGGTGTTCTTACCTTTGAAAGGTAGGTGTTTTTCTTGAGTAAATGCCTCTTAGGTTGTTGTAAGACTGGTTCATTTCCAGAGTTCTAAAAAGGTTAATGCTGAAAGTTTTAATGAGTTTTTAATTATTTTTATGGAGGGACAAGTTTTCAGAGGTCCTTAGTTGCCCCCATTTTCTGATGTTACCCCCAAATTATTTTTAAGCAGGAAGTTTACATGGCTGGATTCAATCTAAACTTTTTCTCCTGTTAGCAGAAATCTTAGCTCCCTGTTTTCAGCTTTAGACGGGACAGTGGAGTCTGCACCACATATGCATGGTCCAATGAACTGGGAGGTTTATACACAGACGTGGTGCCTTTTTCTCTTGGTACTCTCATTCAGGAATTCTTTCACTTTCCAGCCACTGTGGTTCTTCAAACCTCTGTCTTCAAGTTTAACAAAATAGCAGGTTTTATATCTAGGTTTAATTTCCCCATTTGACATAAACTCTGGCCTATCAGGTAAAAAGTCAAAACTGGGAAATTCACTGAGTGCTGTTCCCTTCAACCAAGTGTTCAGTGCCTTCCAGTGTCTTCCTGCTTCTCGTTTCTCTCTCGTATCTTTAAGTAGTTGCTACTTTAATTGTGTATAGTCTGTGGGACAGGTTGGTCCAAGAGAAGGTACCTCTTCATTACTAGAACGTGAAATCCACAAGTGCAATTGATAATAATAATGTCATTATTTCAAAAGCAACTCCATAGTTACTGAAAAGGCCAGCTTGTTCAGTCTCCTCTTAAATGTCTAAAATAACTCTTTGGGAGCAGATATATTAATGCCCAAAGTTGTTGCTTTTTTAAAGGGAAGATAAAATAAATGGAATAGATTATTTTCATTATGTTCATACTGTCAAAAATAGACACCGCCCCTAACTTTCTGGACTCTACTCTGCCCCAGAGAAATCTCCACTTAGCAAATTAAGCAGTAGAGAATCAGAAGTAGGATTATTTATGGAGAAGCAAGAATTTGGAGGCTAGACCAAAAGATGACAAAGTCACATAAAACGATGCAGTAAGGGCTAGTTAAAGCATATAAAGTATATTTCAAGCTGTGGTGTACAGTTCAGCCAGCCCTCAAGGACCCAGAGGTGAGGAGAGCAAGCTAGGAGAGGTTCAACGCTGGCTCGACGGACCCGGAGCCAGAGAAGGGTTGTGCTTCGCCATCTTCTCCTGTGAGATCTGAGGCCCCTTCCAGCTTTCGAGTTCGAGTTCTGAGGGAGGCTGGGAATACACCAACACAATAAATGTTTTACCAGGTTGGTGGCACTTTGTGTGTACATTTTGGATATTTTATTCCAACTCTAAATTTGTTTAATGGCATATTAGTAAGTAAATGTAGATTTATGTTTTTTTTAAATGGAAGAATTAGAGACCAAAATTTTGAATTAGATCCCTTCAGAAATGCCACTTTGGCACCATCTGCTGGGGGAACTTTTAAAATATTTTCTGTATGTAACCTTTCTTATTAATTTCCCGAAATGATTTAAAGGAAAAACTGTTGATCAGTTTATTGCATCTAAACTGAGTATCCTGTCAGCTTGTGTTAGTAGAAATTTAGGTTTAATTCAGTATCACTTAAGGGGCACAGAACACGTGTAAACAAACCTTAGAATGAATTTGAATTTTACGCGGATGCATCTGTTTCAGCTGAATCTGACAATGTCTGCTGCACTTTTCATAGTGACCTTGGTATCTTCTGAAGGCCCGTGCACCAGGCACTTGACACACATTGTTACTTGGTTCTCTAACAAGCAAACACTTCCTCCCAGGACTTTGACAACTCAAGGATGCTTCACAGCGGTGCTACACCAGCCTGTCACTTGCCAGGAGGGTGCTCTTGGGCAGGTCACTGAACACTGTTCTCTTACCGATAAACTCAGTGGCGGACCTGCCACGGCACAATGAGACATCAACGGTTAGGAAGGCCTGGCCTTATGCACCCCGACACTCCCTAAATTACCATCACTGGTATTCCAACCCACTTTTCCTCTGGAAACATCCACCTTGGCTGTCCCCAAGGCCGGCAGCAGTTCCATCCACTTGGGACAGGATGGGTTTCATTTACTAAAGTATTAAGCTGTGGTCTGAGACAACACTTGTTTCTGGAGTTTCTGGTATCACATAGCCCAGTTATGGCACTATCACTGTATACATAATTATTTCTCAATGTTTACCTGAAAAATTGGGAAGGAATAGGCTTTTAAGTTTCCCTTAGTCTGTTGCCCCAAAGGAACCTGTGGTAGAAGCTCTTGGCTGTCCACCCAAATCCATCTGCTCCTTGCACAGCACTGGAACAGCAGGCAAGGACAGGGTGGCTGAGTCCCCAGTGTGACTGGCAGTCTGCTGCAGCCAGGCTGGCTAAGCTTCTGCCGACGGAATACGCCGCGAAGTGATGTGCACCCACTGACAGGCTGCGCCCCACAAAACCTCCCAGGCTGGAGGAACTGTCCCCGTCTGCTGGATGACAGGCCCTGGAGATGGCGGCCCACACACAGGGGTCAACCGTGGGTCCCCAGAGGCACTAGGGGGCAGGACTGCCCTCCTCTACGTTCACCCTACAACTGCTACATAATTAACACCCTTTTCAGTCTTAACTACCGAAATGTTGTGGAAATGTGATCGCATTGTGACCATGGCCGAGCTGAACCACAGGTGCCACTGTGAGGCATTTCCACTCAACCCTTCCTATTACATGGAAAATAGTTCACATCTGTGACTGTGTACTGTATTTCTTACAATAAGTATTTTTCTGTGTGTTACACATTCTTCATAATAATTTAATGGCTGCAGTGTTCCATAAGTAGCTGGTTAAATTGTAGGTCACTTTTTACTCTATTGTTGACATTTGGTTTGTTTCTAATTTTGTCTCTAAATAATGCCACTATGAACATTTTTGTGCAGAAGCCTTATTCTACATTTTGAATTACTTTAAAACCCATCATCAGGGCTGGCATTATTCCCAGGTTATGAACACACTGCTCGACTTCTTTCACAAAGACTGAATCAAACATGTTGCCATCACTAATATGCTCATTTCATCAGACTTTGAAAGCAAAGGGATTTTACAAATATGTAACAGTGTACACTTAAGTCAACTGAGTTTTTAAAAATTTCCCAATCTTTTATTTTGCATTTCTTTGATCACCACTGAGTTGAACACTTTTACGTGTTTGCTAATTAGGTGTACCTTCTCTTACAAATTTTACGTCCTGCCATAAATTGGAGTCTACATTTTCTGTAGATTTACACAATCTAGCACCAACAGATATTATCAAGAATCAATAATTCAAAATTTCAGAAAGCAATTTATTAAAGGTCAGAACAAATATTAAGGCACAAAATACATCATTTTTTTTCAAACAAAAATCTTTGAAATAGCTTTGTCCTACATCAACTTCTTCCTTATACAATAATTTAACTTTTTTAAATAGAAAAATATAACTACTTAAGTCCCTAAACTTTCTTCCCAAATACATTTTCCTTTTATTAAGAAGTTTCTTAGTGCGTAGTTGAGCTCCAGTATTATAATGTACACTTTCTTGGAAGTCCTGTTTGCCGTTTACGCAGCTGATATGTTTAGAAGTTTACTTGCCAGTATAGGACTGGTGTTCTGTGCTGCTGACTGCACGCTGTTGGTCACACACAGACACAAGCGCCAACACCAGGGACTTGTAAATAGCATGAGATCTCAACATCAAACCACTCATGTGTAGCTTAGTGCAACAGACTCAAACCCCTTTTTTAAAAAGGATATAAAAAATCAATGGTATATGTACATTTTTATACTTTCAGCCTTGACATTCTAGTAGTGCAAACGTAATGTACCATATTACAGGGTAAAGCTGGTCTGCTCTGCAGGACAGGAGAGATTAAAAAAATTATTTTCTTTACAGAAAAAGTATGGAAACATCATCTCTCAGCCTTAAAAATTCACATATTCATCTATTTTTTCTTATTTTTGAAAAAAACAAACTTAATTATCCTTTAAAGTAGATACTAATACTAATCTAACCCAAATAGTGAAAATTCCCTTTTAAGCAAATTTCACACATCATGTAAATCTAACATGAACTGCAAAATGCTTTTCTAAGCCTTCCACTCAGAGAAACATAAAACTGGACTATTATTCCCACATATCTTCATTAATATATTGGAAGACCCATCTGGATGGCATCCTAAGAATAAACTAATCTGACCTTGATGAGCAATTTCTGGAACCTTCATGCAGAAGCCCAACGACAGCCTCACAGTGGCCCTGTGTCCTTTCTATGAACAAGCAGCCCTAGGGCGCCCCCTCCTGTTCACATGAGGAGGCTCAGAAGACCCTGCCCAAGAATCCTTGATTCGGGTCCCAGGACATCAGCAAAGGACACAGTGATCACTCATGGCCAGTGACAGACACAGTACAGGCCCTTTGAAAACAGCATTTCTGACAGGCCATCAGGAGGAAACCCTACCTGCTTTGGATGATGAGGGATGCCTGCACTTCAGTCTACAGCTAAGCCACCTAGGTTCCAGCGTTATTTTTTCCAGCTGCAGGAAGCAGCGTTTTTATAAACACTACTGAGGTTACTAGGTCAGAGGCGGTTTGCTGTCTCACACTGACCATCAGCGCCCACTCTCACCCGACTAGCCAGCAGCTCCTACTGGCCAGATGCCCAGGATTCCACATTCAAAATTCATCTATAGGAGTTGGGGTGAATCTGCCTTGAAATTCAGGCAGTGGTGTTAGATAAAAATTTGAGGAATGAGAGGGCAGTGGTCACCTCCTGATCTGAAACAACTTGGGCTGGGGGCGAAATACACCAAAACCAGAGAGGACATGAATGCTGGGAAATGCACAGGGTGGGGGCCCGGGACAGCGGGACACTGGGAAAGGACTGGAACCTACACCAGGAACTCGGACACTCTTCCAGGAAGGGCACACAAAGTGACAGCATCTTGACCAGCATGTCCTGTTCAGTATACCTACTGAAGGTCACTACTTTAAGTCACTACTGAAAATAAATTGGAAAAGTATCTTTCAAGAGACATTACTACTGGAAATAAATCTTTTTTTACTAGCCCTTGTGAAATAGGTAAATGAGAAATAAATTCCAAAGAAAAAATTTTGAAAAAAATCTTTTGTGGCTTCATAATGAAATTAAAAAACAGGAAAGTTATATTTCAGAGTCTATAGTGGGGAGGACTTCGGTGCTTCTCAATCATAATTCCCTGGAGTCAGTCTTGATTTACAAGCTTAGAACTCCTTCCAAGAAAGACACACATGATCCCGACTTTCATTCCCGCTCTAAATGCCCACCAGCCCTGCATCTCTGGTCACTAAAGCAGCAAACAGCACATTTCCATCACACTACTTTCAATGGCCTTTCCAGTTTAGAATGTTCTGCATTAAAAATAATTAAAACAAAAAATTTCAAATCACACATTGCAATGTAACAAAATAATGTATAAACCATGGTTAAAGGTTAAGAAATCAGTTGCAAGGTTAACAGTGATGTACTGTACAGTTACACATATGTGATATTGTGAAATCGAGTATGCCAAGGTTACACACGAGATAAGGTCCTAGCGTCCTCCAGGGTAACCCGGGAGGAAGCGCTCCGGGCAGCCACGCGGCCAGGGGTCCACTGCCTGCCCCAGGCAGGTTCAGCAGCAGCACATGCACATACAGCCTGAGGGAGGGGACAGTGGCAGAGCAAATCTTTGGAAGTGACCCTCAAGACCTCTCTCTCCATGTACTTGTGTCCACTGAGCTCAAAGAGAGAAGATGCCCATGACTTGATGTGCACCATGGTAATGAAAGCCAGGTCTTTGTGCAAACGTGCACACGCTCACACGACAGCCAGGTAAATGTCCTATGTTCTCATGTAAACCAAATGTCACTTATCACCAAACCGCTTCAGTACAAAAGTTAAAGGAGATTCTTACCGCACCCGTGAACTCTCACCCCAGGGGGTGGAGGCAGTGTCTGCCCACGCTTCGTCTGCCTCCAAGGCCATGCAAAGGACAGTGGGGTGTTTACGTTAAAAACAAACAAAAACTGCTTAAATGTGGAGGTGCCATATTTTCCAGGAAAAAGATACAACCCAATCCACGTATCTGCCACCCATTAGCTCAGGTCATTTGGGTATATATTGATCATAACACTTTTCTCACATTATTTCTAAGTCCAGGCAATTTAAAGGACATGAACTGACATTCAAGAGCTGCTTAAAAAGGGTGTAGAACCCATCCATCACTTGAATTCTTAATTTTAATACACAGATTTCAAGATAATGCAGTAAGAACTTGTTGCGTGACTTCTTTGAGTCCTGGGGAGTCCTTCACTGGTAACTAGGTCTCATGCATATGGTTCCAATCACATTATCTTTTCTGAAGAGAACATTTTTTCTGCCATTTCAGATCTGGTCATGATTTCCTAAAAACAAACAAACAAAAAAAGATACTCATCAAAGTGTAGATGCTTCTTCCAGAACCTAACGAAATTCTCTAATCTTTCAATAGTCATGGTTTTTGTGGGGATCTGAGTATATTCCACAGTATGCAAAGAAGTTTTAGATACAGAAAATAAAACCATATAACCCATATTTCCTAGTGTATACAAGGGTGGGGACCCCCAAAACCCTGGAATTACCTTCTGGAGGGCAGGCCCCCAGTAGTACAGGCTTCCCCCACGAGGTGAGTGTTCTAAAGCCTGTGTTCGGCCTCGGTGAATTGCTTTTAGACTGTCAGTGCTTCTGCCCATTTCATGAGGGGTGACTTCTGAGCGCACCTGCCCACATTGCACTGAGTAGTCAGCAGTTTTTGACTAAAAATGGCATGACCCTTGTGCCCCATCCTCCCTATTCACCCAATCTTGCCACAAGTAGCCTTTCCCCCCTCAAATGAAGAAAGTCCTGAAAGGGAAATGTTTTGCTGATGTGGAAGAGGTGAAACAAAAAATGGCAAAAGCACTAAGAGGCATCAAAATCGACGAGCTCAAAAACTATTTCAAGCAGTGGAAAAATGTTTTGATGGATGTACTGCATCAAATGGAGAGGACTTTGAAGGTGACCGAAGTTCAAACATGTAAGAATAAACACACAATTTTTAATAAATAAATTCCAGGGTTTTTGGGGTCCCCCTCCTGCATAGTCACTTACTTACCTGCCGAGAAGGCCAGGAAACATTACCGTCCCATCAGCGAGAGCACATCTTGAGCTCAGACTTACCAAGGAGCGTCAGGGACAGGGGTTTATCTGGAGATTGGCTTCACTTTACCAATTATTGAACTTTTAAATTATAAACCAGTGACTTATCATATGAATGCTATAAAGGCCCTTTTCAGAACAGTTTCACGGCAGTTACAAATCCTGAAGTCTGGCTGCTCTTCACCCAGGCACAGGTGCCCTGCAGCCTCTCAGAACTCCCCAGCCCACGAGGATCTGAGGGTCGCTCAGCAGGCTGATGCCAGAGCCACTGCCCTTGCCCCCAGGGAACACATGCGGCTCCCTCCTTGCAAGTCACTGCTCGGCACCACTGACCACCCTCGACTCTCTTCACGGACACTGCTGCTCCTGCAGCCCTCCTCTCAGCAATGCTTACACTTCAGACTCCTGCCTGTCTCGGCCCGCTTCCCAATGTCCAGATGATCCCTAGCCAATTCCCTCCCCAAAGCCTTCCTACCTCTGCATCCTCTATTCAAATGTCTTTAGTAAATGAAAACCAGTCAGAAACCCTAACACCCCAGCAAAATATCGGCAAGTATGAGATCATTTAGACAAAGCAGCCATCTTCTAAACTCTACCCATATATGAGATACTCAAATTTCATAAAATAGTTCTTCCCTCTTTTAATGGGTTGGCCAAAGTTTGATTTTTTCTGTAAGATGGCTCTAGTAGCACTTAGTTGTCTTTAACTTCTTTCAAAACAATTTTGTTAGATTGTATTGTGACAGCTGTCATATCAGCCTGCATTTGAAAAAAGTTTATCAAATTGATGAATTTTTGTGTAGCCATTTTAATATTGAAGATGGAAGAAAATATACAACATTTTAGGCATGTTATACTTTATTATTTCAAGAAAGGTAAAAATGCAACTGAAATGCTTAAAAAGATTTGTGCAGTACACGGAGAAGGTGCTATGGCTGATGGAACGTGTGAAAAGTGGTTTGTGCAGTGCTGTGCTGGGGAGTTCTCACTGGGTGATGCTCCACAGTCAGGGAGACCAGTGGAAGCTGACCGCTCAAATGGGGAATTGAGAACGATCAATGCTGTACCACCTGAGAGACAGCCGACATACTAAAAATGCCAAATCAAAAAGCCCTCAGTGAAAATGAAAAAGTGTCTTTTATCTTACGGAAGAAACCACAGGACCTCTTGGCCAGCCCAGTCCACCAACAGGCATTTGTCTCGCTCCTGTTTTACATGAAGATCCAGTTCCTTTCAGCTTTACCCACAAATCAACAGTGACTTTTAGCCTGCTCAATCTGCAACTGTTCTAGAAAGTAATTTTCAGAATTTCTTTCTTTAATGCACTTCTACTTTGTAAAAAGTAATAGCCCCAAGGAAGTTAGTGAAAATATATTTTACCTCATCTGAATCTACTAACACTGGAAGAGCTCTGAAATAAAAAGAAAAAAAAGTCGATGGTTACTGAAAGGCTGGTGTATCTACGGAGGCTGAGTGGGACACACCCGGCGCCCCACCACCCACCTCCCAGCCAGACACAGCTAAGGAGCCAGCCCAGGCTCCACAGCTGCCAAGGAGAACTTTTACCACTGTTGTTTGGTTCTAAGAGCCCCAAAGGGGTGAACTGGCACATTCATACAGTGAAATGCTCTACAGCCCCCTAGAAGGTATGACTCCTTCAGGAACAACAGTTTAAAAACGGATACAAGCCATCTACAGGTACATACTCAGGATGGCAGCGCCTTTGAGAAAGCGAGGTCATGGCTCGGGAGGAAAACAAGGTGGTTCTTAGGACAGGCAGTGTTCTACTTTTTGATCTGCGTGCTGGTTACGAGTGTGCTCATATTAAAAATTTACTGAGCTACACACTCATTTAGAATGTCACACTTTCACAAACGTGTGCTGTGCCTCCATAAACTTTAGTAAAAAACTAACTGAAATGTGAAAGTAAACGTAACTTCAAAACGGAAACAACAGAAGTGGAAAGACAGCGAGGCCAGCAGCGCTGGAAGAGGCTGTGCTGGGGGTACGTCCGGCCCGAGCCACGCCAACGAACGACCCCACACACGGTGGCTCCGACCACGCGTTCGCCAGCCCTGCCGGTTTCTGCCTCGACTGCACAGCAAGTGTCTGCGCGGCACTGTGCTGCCCACTTTGAAAACCCACGTGCTTCTGAGAACTTGGCAACCAGTTAGGTGGACTTCAGTCATCACGTCACTACGTACGTACGTATCCAATCATCGCGATGTACACCTGATACGTACGTCTTATTAAAATATACATGTATTTAGAAAAGAGGGATGAGCAAACAGAAAAGGTGGGAAAATATTTATGGAATCAGGTGTTTGTTTAATTCCATGTCTTTATCGTCACTGACTGGGCATAAGCTAACACAGAGTTTTTTCACTGGAGAGAGAAAAAACTATGTAATGGAAGCTTTGCTTGGGAAAGATAATATGATAAAGACAAGTGTAGCCTCGATGTGTGAGACAGCTTTGAGGGAGCACCTGAAGGGCACTTCTGTGCCAGGCCACAACCTGAAAGTCCCATCCACACTTAAGCCCAAGGGTGGGTGCCACCTGCAGTGCAGTCCCTAGTGATGGAGAACAGAGAGACTGGGAGACAAACTGATGTAATGAAAGGAGCTTGTCTGGCCCAACACTGCTAAGGAAAATCCAGGGGGGGACAGCTTCTGGGGAGACAGGAACCAGAACCCGAGAGTCTGAGCACAGTCATTGGGCACTTAGCTCCTTGTTCACAAATAAGTACTAGCTGCCTCAAAAGTGGGTCTGCTAGGTAAGTAACTGCCTAAAACCCATTCAGATGTATTCGGAGCCGCGAAGAGGAAGGCAGACAATGCTAAGCCGAGCTTTAAGGCTGGTCAGAGATAAGGAGAAGCCATAAAGAACATGACTGCATATGAGGATCTCATGATACAGCAGATCACACGGTCATTCATCTTCGGTTTAAACTTCCTATGACTTACAAAACCTTTGTTTCATTTTTACTGATGTACAAAAAAGGTTTCCCTGTGTGTGAAGTCTAACTTCCACACATGCTATGTGAAGTGTACACTTATTTTGAGGATCACTGCACTAAATTTCTTGTGTTAGTTTTCAGAAGTGAACACCACAGATTTCTAAGAAACTAAAACGCTGGAAACTAATTTGGATTATACAGCTCCACTCATTTCACAAAAATTGTTCATGAGAACATATGAGATCTTTCAGTCTCATATAGTCCGAAGAATTTTTGTAATCAAGCACATATTTCCATTTACAGGAAGAATAATAGAGTGATGACTTCCCCAAACATGAAGAAAACTGCCAGGAGCCCTACTGCTCTCCAGGAAGTGGGGATTCTGCTGAGAAAACTTCCTTCTGAAGTACTTAGGAACGAGTTGCCAAATCTGGAAGACAACAGTTGTCACATAATCTGAATCTCTCCACACACCTTTGCTCAAAACAACCTGAAATCCCTAAAGATTGCAAAGAAAGCCACACACAACCTGTGGTCTTCAGCATTTCCAGCGGAGCATCGTGAACTGGACGTTACATGTAAGTAGAGAAGTAAATGCCACTTCCAACAGATTCCCTGCTGTCACCACGAGCTCATGAGCACACAGTGGGAAAAGAGAAGTTTGAGGGATTGTGTGAAGAGTAGAGGGGAGGGAGGACATAGCCAAAACAAAGACAAAACCAGCCTCAGCAAAAAACCCAACACTAAGCACCAGAACACTGAGTAAAGGCTGGTAACCTACTACTATGGGGAAGGGGCTTAAAGGGAGCAGAATCGCATGGAGTGGCTCGGATTGGCATCCAGACTTCTGGTCAAGATGGAGGCACAGGTCACCACAGCTCACCTCCTTGCACAACCATCAAAATTACAACTAAACTGCAGAACCACCACCACTCAGAACCATCAGAAATCGAGCTGAATGGAAGTCTCACCACTACAGAAAGAAACCACATCCACCTGGACTGGGAGGAGACACACAGGCTTGGAATAGGCTGGTGCTACACCCACATGTGGTGAATAAAATTCAGGAGGGGATATCTCTGGAGTGAGAGACCTCAGCTCAACACCAAGCCTCCCAGCCCAGGGTTCCAGTGCCAGATGGATACATCCTGAGCAGGGTTTGAGTAGATGAAAGGAGCTACTGAAGTTCTAAGCACAGCCTCTTAAAGGGCCTGCACATGGACTTACTTAGACTACGCCCTCTAGCTCCACACTGGGGTAGCAGCTTGAAAGACACCAGCGGCATACAGAGAGGAAGTGAAGTGTCTGGCATTAAGGTGAGAGCTGGGGGATAGCTTTCTCCCAGAAAGAAAGGCAGGTAGAGGCCACTGTTCCTTTTCTGAGCCTTCCCTGCACAAACCTTGAGGGCTGACAGGCAGAGGCCATATCTGAGAACTCATCAACCTGACTCACATGGTTTTCTCTGCCCTGGGGAATACCTGAAACTCCGACCCACCCAACTTATCACCCAGGCAAGCTGTTAACAGTGGCTTTTCCACACGAATGGCTGGTCTACACTCAACTTCACATCTTTCTAAATGCACTCAAACAAGCAACAACCAGCCTCAGCAAGTGTCCAATCCCCATACCTCTGGCTAAGTGGCCTCAAGCCCAGCACCAGCAGCAGCCAGCTATGGATCAGTTTGGCATTGCGTGAGCTCCTCCGACCTCATCACAAATAGCAGCTATCTTCAGACTGCTTTGTAGCTCATAATGAGGGGCTCTAGGCAGAACACAGGCTGTGGCTGACCCTGGCCTGGACCACTCAAGAAACCCCAAAGCCTGTGGGCCCAGTGGATAGTTGCAGACCACATGGGAGCACCAGAACCCTGCCCCTGCACAGCTGATCTTCCATGGAGGTCAGAAGTTGGTGGTCAGTGGTCATAGCCAGTCCTTGCAGCTGACTGACCTGAGGAAATCTCTCCCACTGACCTGCCAACAGCACACAAGGCTCAGTTACAACAGGAAGGTGTACTAAGACCACACGAAGGGCACACTCTGAGTTCCCAGCTTGATTGATAGGGGAGACTGTGCCACTGGACCCTACAGGACACCTACTGCATTAGGCCACGCTATCAAGGCAGGAAGTCATAGCAGCTCTACCTAATACACAGAAACAAACACAGGGAGGCTGCCAAAATGAAGAGACAAAGAAACACTGCCCAAATGAAAGAACAGATCAAAACTCCAGAAAAAGTACTAAACAAAATGAAAATGAGCAAATTATCAGATGCACAATTCAACACTGGATATAAGGATGCTCAAAGAACTTAGCAAGGTTCTCAACAGCATAAAAACAGATATAGTCAAAAATGAAGGATACACTAATTGAAATAAAGAACAATTTACAGGGAATCAAAAGTAGAATGGATGAAGCTGAGAATCAAAGCAACATTATGGAACATAAGGAAACAAAAAACAACCAATCAGAACAACAAGAAGAAAAAAAAATAAAAAAAACAAGGACAGTATAAGCAACCTCTGGGACAACTTTAAGAGTTCTAACATTTGCCTCATAGGGGTGCCAGAAGGAAAAGAGAAAGAGCAACAAATTGGAAATTTATTTGAAAAAATAATGAAAGAAAACTTCCCTCATTTGTTGAATGAAATAGACATGCAAATCCAAGAAGAGAGAGTCCCAAATAAGATGAATGCAAACAGGTCCAAACCAAGACACATCATAATTAAAATGCCAAAGGTTAAAGATAAAGAGAATCTTAAAAGCAGCAACAGAAAAGCAGTTAGAGACCTATAGGGGAGTTTCCATCAGACTATCAGGCGATTTCTCAAGAGTCGTTGCAGGCTAGAAGGATTGGAGAGAAATATTCAAAGTCATGAAAAGGAGGGACCTTCAGGCAAGACTGCTGTACACAGCAAACCTATCATTTAGAATCAAAGAGTAGATAAGGAACTTCCCAGACAAGAAAAAAGTAAAAGAGTTAATCATCACCAAACCATTATTATATGAAATGTTAAAAGGGACTTATTTAAGAAAAAGAAGATAAACTATGAACAATAAAATGGCAATAAACAACATACCTATTAATAACAAATGAATCTAATAAACTAAACAAACAAGAACAGAGAAAGATCATGGATACGGAGATTGTTTTGATAGTTGCCAGATGGGAGGGTGTTGGAGGGAATGGGCGAAGAGGTGAGGGAATGGGCGAAGAGGTGAGGGGATGAAGAAGTACATATTGGGCCCTAGCTAGTGTGGCTCAGCAGATGGGGTGCTGGCCTGTGAATCAAAGGGTCATTCGTTCGATTCTCAGCCTAGGGAACATGCCTGGGTTGCAGGCCACGTTCCAGTTAGGGGGCACGCAAGAGGCAACTGCACACTGATGTTTCTTTCCCTCTCCCTTCCCCTCTCTAAAGTAAATACATAAAATATTTAAAAATAAAAAAGGAATTACAAATTGGCAGTCAAAGAACAGCCAGAGGGATGTAAAGAACAGTACAGGAAATAGAGTAGTCAAAGAACTTATATGCCTGACCCATGGACATGAACAATGGTGGGGAGACTGCCTGAGGAAGTATGATATGCTGGGTGGATGGGGGAGGGGGAAAATTGGGACAACTGTACAATTTAAAAGAAAAAAAACAAATGTAGTGGCTTGAACAGTCATGGTATTCAGGGGAAAGTCAAACACACAGAGGAGTGGTATTCCTCAGAGACATGACAGCACAGTGAATAAAAAGAAGGGAGGAAGAAAGCAAAATTAAAGACTCTGCAGAAATAAAAGAAAAATAAGACAACACCAACCTCCCTTCTCAACCACATTACCCATAAATGAAACTATAATTTATGTAACTTGATGAAAGAAAGCACTCAAACTAGGTAGTCTCACTACAAAATGCCTAGAAATAGGAAAAACAAAGAAAACCAATTCCATATAATGGTGGAGAAGAAAAAAACAAAAAGAAAAATCAAGACATTTTTCAGTGGAAGAGAGCTATAGCTATAATACAACTCTCCAAATTAAACAAGTTTAAAAGAACATTTGGTGATATTAAAAACAATGATAAATTTAATTTTTAAAAAACAATAAATACATTTAAATTTCTACAGTAAGAAGTTTAAACACCAAGAACAAAAATGGATAAAAGTAAAAGAGGAAGAAAATCAAAGAATTGCTCAAATGCAAGGAAATAATTAAAGGAAAAAACATAATCATCCCTATAATGAAAAAATAGCAAGGTTGCTATGGGAGAATAAATATAAATAAAAATTTAATATGTGGTAAGGAGATAACTAAGAGAATGAAAATGATGAAAGGAGAGAAGTAAAAATGATCATAGAGAAACTGGTGGAGATGGAAGATAGGAGGTAAAGGTGAAAAGAAAAGATCGGATGATTCCTCCCACAAAAAGATGTATATAAACATGGGCAAAATTATTAAAAACAATAGTTGAAGGCACTGCAAAATAACCAAGGGGAGTGGGTATACTGATCCAAGTAGCTCAACAAATTCCAAGGAGAAATGCAAAAAGAAAACCACATCTAAGCACATTACAAAGATACTGCAGAAAGCCAAATACTATAAAAAATCTGAAGAGCAGTAAAATAAATAACACATTACACACAACAGAACAAAAATACAATACGACTGACTTCTACAAAAGCCATAGAAAGAGAAGGTACTGGAAGGACATGCTGCAAGTGTTCAAACAAAAGTCAACCAAGATTTTTGTATCAGCAAAACTATCTTTCAAGAAAGGAGGGTAAAGAGCCCTGGCTGGAGTGGCTCAATGGATTGCGTGCCAACCTGAGAACAAAAGGGTCGCCAGCTCAATTCCCAGTCAGGGGACATGCCTGGGTTGCAGGCCAAGTCCCCGGTGGGGAGCATGCGAGAGGCAACTACACATTGATGTTTCTCTCCCTCTCTTGCTCTCTCCCTTCTCCTGTCTCTAAAAATAAGTAAATAAAATCTTTAAAAAATTACTTTATAAACAAAGGAGGGCAAACAAATACATTTTCATATAAATAAGTGAGAAAATTTGTTTCTAGCAGATATATTGTAAGAAATAATAAAGACCTATAGGAGATGGTGATAATTCAAGACATACAAGAAGGAAAGAAGTACTAGTAAATGCATGGCTAAATATAAAAGAATATATATACACCTATTTTCTTTTCTATCAAAAAATACAATAGTGTATTGTTAGTATAAAATATACGCTGTCCCCACTTTGCATAAATCTGATGTGTGTGAATTTAAATTACTATAATTTAGTTAAGTAACACTGGTTCCTTAACAGGACAGTTCAAATTCCAGTTGCTAAAAAGCACAAGACGCCATAACCACTGAAGAGCTAAAGCCAAACAGGTGAGCAGTAACAGGTGTGGGTACGGATGTGGAGAAACGAAGAGCCTCATACGTTACTACAGGAACAAAAACGGTCCAGCTCCTTGGGAAACAGCCTGGCACTTCTCCAAAATATCAAACATACACTCACCATATGATCTAGCAACTCCATTTCTAGGTATATACCCAAGAGAAATGAAAACATATGTCCACACAATGCCAAGAATCACCATATTCACAGGTATGAAAACCAAAGATAAGGGAGAAAATCCTGAAGGCAGCCAAAAAACTAAACAAAACAAAAATTCCACAAATAGAACCCAGGTGATATATGGAGGAACAAAGAACTAAACCAGACTTCCTCTGAAATTATGAAAGCTGGAGGACATCAAGTAACAATCTTTGAAGTGTTAAGAGAAAAAACTAAGGATTCTATACCCAGCAAAAATACCTTTCAAAAAAGCTAAAACAATAACTTTTTCAGACAATAAAACCTGACAGATCATTGCCAGCATACCTGCACTGCCATGAAGGGTATTCTTCAGGCAATTAGAATACCATACTAACAGGAACTGTCTGAACAGGAGGCAAATGGGGACAGGAAAAGGAAGGAACAGTATGTGAAAACATCGTATCTGTCTATCCTGACCACTTTCCACGGTGGAACGGCTCTGGAATTCTAGTGTTAAACAGAACACTGATAAAGAAGACCCTGAATAGTCCAAAGTTCCCAGAGGGGCTTCATCTGCACTCTATTTCTCCTGTGCTCATGTTTTTCTTCCAAAAGCTTTCCCGCCATACATGACTGTGGTTATGTGTCAAAGAAAAGTATTCTACATGTGTTTGAACTTTTCCAAAATAAAAAGTTAAAACAAAATAAAATGATTCAATCCTATAAACAAAGATCAGAAAAGGCTGGAGTTGGTAATAGAGTGCAAGTATTAAATAGTTATTGTACAGTGGAAAAGAGAGGCAATCCAATTAAAAAATGGGCAAAGGACCTGAAGAGATATTCTCCAAAGAGGACATACAGATGGTCAATAGACATATGGAAAGATGCTCAATGTCGCTAATCATCAGAGAGATGCAAATTAAAACTACAATAAGATATCACCTCATATCTGTCAGAATAGCCATCATAAACAAATCAACAAACAAGTGCTGGTGAGGATGTGGAGAAAAGGGAACCCTTGTGCATTATGGTGGGAATGCAGACTAGTACAGCCACTGTAGAAAGCAGTGTGGAGATACCTCAAAAAATTAAAAATGGAACTGCCTTATGACCCAGTGACTACATTTCTGGGAATTTATCCAAAGAAACCCGAAACATGAATTTGAAAGAATACATGAATTCCTGTGTGCATTGCAGCGTCATTTATACTAGCCAAGATCTGAAAGCAACACAAGAGTCCATCAATAGATGAGTGGATAAAACAATTATGGGACATTTACACGATAGAATACTACTTGGCCATGAAAAAAAGAAAATTTTACCCTTTGTGACAGCATGGATGCACCTGGAGAACGTTATGCTAAGTGAAATAAACCAGTCAGAGAAACACCATATGATTTCACTCATCTGCAGTATGTAACGAACAAGCTGAACTAACAAGCAAAATAAAGACACTCATATGACAGCTGACGGGCAGAGAGGTTACAGGGTGGAAGGACTAAGGAAAAAAGGAAAAGGACTCATGGACATGGACAACACTGTGGTGGCTGTGAGGGGGAAGAGGAGGGTGGATGTGGAAGAGGGTATAATGGGGATAAATGGTAATGGAAAAAAACAATAAAAACTAAATAATTTTAAAAAAGAAAAGGGGGAGAGACAGACAGATCAAGGTAAGGCTGTGTTTTCTTTGCAATTCAACATGCACTAATTCAGTCATTTACTAATGAAAGGGGCTATAAAACCGTGGACGTGTGAGGTCTGAAAAGCACGTGACAAAGTATGACCTTATCTCTTCACATGTGAGCCTAAATTTAGACTCAAACTACAATAGGATATTTACACGTCTGTGAATGAAGAGGGAATATTTTCTTCCACCCACTTCAAGTCTTCATCCTGTGGAAATATTTACATATTAATAAATATTTACATATTAATATCTACATATTATATAGATATTTACATATTGCTTAATATTACTTGAAAGTGAAATTTTTAAATAGAATGTATATAAAATTTAAGTATTTAAAATCAAATGCACGTCATTCTTTTAATTGCTATATATCCTAAGAAATTATCACTCATACCACAAAGAAATTATGCCAGTATTTTCTTAAAGAGGCAAACAAACAAAAATTTGGATTTTTAATTTTTGTATTCTTGGTTTTAGTGAGATGTACAGTTGGTTTTGTCCTAAAAAAAATAAACACATAAAAATACAAAGAGTAGATCTATACAATAGAAAAATGCAAGAATATTGATTTGCATTGATTTTTGCTCTCTGCATTCAGTCTGATACATAAATTTCTGAATTATTACAGACAGATGAATAAATATGTACATTACTCACAAAGTTATCAGAAGTAGCAGGTTTAGCTGTTCCATTGGAAACGGTTTTTGAGGTTCTTAATTTTATCCCTTCAGCTACAAGAAATATTATAGAGATACATATATTAAAATTGTAAAATATTTTCCTTCATGGCCTCATATTTAGTAACTTCACAAGGAATAATATTATATATGTTTTTAAAAGAACTGTCAATAGTATTTCTATTTGGTTCTCCTTCCTTCTCGTTCTGGTCCTTCTCCTCTTTTTAAAGTTTCCGTGTCTACTGAAATTTACCTTGTCTTCACCAATCTATCCCTGTCGAGTCTTTAATACATTTGTAATGCTAATTTTTAAAGTTCCTTCCTTCTAAGTGTAATGTCTGTGCCACCTCCAGCTCTGCCGACGAATGCCCCGCTAACTACGGGTCACAGGGTCACAGCGTCCGGGTCCACCCCTGTGTTACTTTGCCACAGCGCGCTGGGCGCTGACAGCGGTGCCCCACAGGCTCTGGGTTCTCTCGCCTTCCTCTGGGACGTGCTGTGTTGTGTCTTAGCAGGCATTCGAATAATTGATTAGAGTATTAAGGAAAAATTAGTAAAATGATAAAATGCTTTGTAGAAACTAACAGAAAGATGAAATTAGCACCAAAAACATAATAAGAAATGCTTTGGGTGTGACCAGGAAATTATAGATGTGCCTAATTTTAAAGAGAAAGAAGAGGTGACTGAAAGAAACTGAGTGACCGCCAAGATAAATATGTACCAAACCATGCTTGCGAAAAGCAGTGTGCCTACGTCAATGCTCAGAGCAAACCAGTAACAAGCTCAAACTACATTAATCATCTTGAAAATTTCATTACTGACTTCCCTTCTTAAGAGTATCTAGTACACAGATATAGTTTAAAAATATGTATTTTATAAAAAAAATGTATCTGACCTTGAGCATCAGAGGTGAAGGTACAATAATTCTTTGTTATAATATATACATGGCCATTCAATAAGAAACACGTCACTCACTTAAATTTTCCGATGTCACCGTAAATTCTTCAACTTCATCATCAGAATCATCTATTAAGGGCATGAAGGCATACCTATGTCATAAACAAGAAACTGTTTTACTAGTGTATTTAAGGTTGTTCAATCTTCAGTTGATGGCTAAAAGGGTCACTGCACACAAGCAAATCTAAAACTTTGAGTTTTTTATAAATTAAAATAAAAATTTAATTATTTTACGCTCAAATAGAGAGGTTATTGTGAAGAACAGTGAACCTAGGCACCCGCAGCCCCGCAGTAAGAGTAGAAACGAGAGATGTCTGTCTGGAGAGCAGTCTGCAGCACGTCCTGCTCAGGGAGGGGCCTGCCTGCCTGCCTGCTGTGCTCCTCTCCACGGGGGTCTCCCTCCCTCCCTACACCTTTTAACTCCGGCCCTAACAAAAGGGAAACTGCTAATCTGATTGGTGAAAATAAAGCACATGACTGAGCCACATTTACTAGGTCCAATAGCAGTCAGAAAGCATTGCTGATAGTAAGAGCAGAAAAAAAAAACCCTAGAAACAAAGTGTTTAATATTCAGGAACTGCTTAATAAATTATGCTACATTCATAATATGGAATGCCATACAGCCATTAAGCCCTGGCCAGGTGGCTCAGTTGGCTGAAGCGCTGTCCCATACCTCAAAAAGGCTGTGGGTTCGATCCCCAGTCTGGGTGTATACAGGAGGCAACCAATTGATGTTTCTCTCTCACATCTATGTATCTTTATCTCTCCCCCCAGCCTTTCCTCTCTCTCTGAAGTCAATAAACATCCTCAAGTGAGATTTAAAGAAAAAAGTAATGAGGAAGATCTACATGGGATAATGTGGATACATTCCAAAAAGGTGCAGAGTAGTGTATACATGTATGTGTGCATGTCCTACTGTTATTATTGTACGTGACTGGTACATACTTGTACATTCTCCCCTCACAGTGCTTTTCTTGGGGAGAGGAATGAGGCGAGGGAAGGTGGGGCTCCCCATCACATGTGGTCTACAGCACAATCTTCTGAACTTAGCATTCAAACTCTCCTGATTAGGGTCCCACCTGGCTTTGCAGCTTCACCTCCTTCCCGCACAAGCAGCATCAACCACGCTGCAGGCCCTGGTGACCTCCAAAGCACACCTTGTTCTCAACTACTCCAGAAGTGTACTTACACTCTTCCCCAGCCCTGTCTCTTACTGCCCTGCCCCTTTCCTTAAGGCGAAACATAAGTGCTGCCTTTCGGAGTCTTCCTTACCCCACCTCTGTGCGCCCCCTGGACTCACTTTACACATTCCTGATCTCACAGTCTTGCATCTGTTCTGTGTGCCTCCTGATGGACCCTATACTCCCAACAAGCACGGACTACTTCCCCACAGTCTCTATAAACGTGTTGTTAAGTGTAGCAGGCGATCAACAAATGCCTGTCAAACTTCACTTTTCCTATGTTAGGTACCTTTGATTATTTGCTGATGGTCTCCACAAAAACATTATTACCATAAGGATAAGTGAAAAAAGGAAGCTCCAAAATGCACCATCAACCCAACTTTCCATCCAGTCCTGCAAGGACAATTCAAACACGAAAAGTTAATTTTCTGATAAACAGAAATACACAGATTTCTAATTCAAACAGTGTACAATCACAAGCACTAATGAAATTTTTCCAATCAGTTAAGTCTGTACACATTTTTAAAAGAAATACAAAAACTAAGAAAATCTTTCTAAAATCAACATCAATGCATACTTCAGCTTCATAGCCAATCAGATGAATAAAATCCTAACATAAATTATATAGTATCATAAAAAGAGTAAGAGCTTAAAGGTACTTCAGAGATCGTTAATGTATTTTCTATGTGGGAACAGACATGGAGCAGATTAACAGCAGAATTAGAATCAGGCTGAGGACGGGTACATAGTCCCCTCTTAGCTGCGCTTTTGCTTTCTATGGTTTTCATTACCTGTGGTCAACTGCAGTCCGAAAAAAATAAAGTCCAGAAATAAACAATTCAAAAGAAATGTTAAGAGATGTTCACATTATTACATATATTATAATTGTCCTATTTTAGTATTAGTTATTGTTGCTAATCTCTTACTGTGCCTGATTTATAAATTAAACTTTATCACAGGTGTATATGTATAGAAGAAAACACAGTGTATACATAGGGTTTGGTACTATCCAGCCTCAGGCGTCCACTGGGGGGTTTGGGGATGTGTCCCCCACGGATAAAGAGGGCCTGCTGTATTTTTGACATTAGCCTCTCTGATGCAAAAATATCAATGCAGTATTTTTCCCAGTAGGTTGTTCTGTTTTTAGTGAGATAAGAAATGTTATCATATATGCTTGAAATGTTTGTTTCTAAAGGGCTGCTTAACATTATAAACATTCCCTTCCATAAACATTTCAGGTTAACAGAAAGATCTAGAAAACAAAAATAAAAATCCAAAAGATATCCTTAGAACTCCAAGAGAAAAATATTGAGGTGAGGGAAGGAGAAAAAAGGAATTCTAGAAAGCCAGTCTCTTATCTCATTAACGCATCCCTCAGACAGCAGAGGTCCAGGGCTGTCAGAGCGCTGTTTACGGCTATTCACACGGAAGGAGAGACATGCTCCTAATCAAGATGCCCCGAAAAGAGGGACTTTCAGAGTTTTAGGCTAAGGAACAGATCTTCTTCTAACTTGAGAATTTGTGGCTTACAGTCCCATTAGATATTGAACAGTCCAAGTTCATGGTTTGCAGGAAGAAAAGGATTTCCTGTTACCTTAAAATATATAGTAGAGAATCATCTTTTAAAATCTACTTTGGAAGGTGAGAAAAGAGCATAACTGGAAAAGCAGATTTAGGAGAAACTTTTCAGATTCATAGAAACTTTTCAGATTCATAAAAACTGCAACAACAGTTTTTATAATTCTATATAAAATAATTCAAGGTAAGCAGAAAATCTCCTCTAGCAGTACTTTAATTTACAAAGACAAACTAAATTGTTAAAAATGACACAAAACAAAATAATATAATTAAAAACAAAAACCATTTGAATAGATTATACTTACTGATCGACATTTTGCAAATCTAAATGTTTTAGTTGTCCACACCATAAACACTACAGAAGCTGAAACACACCAAAAAAGTCACATTTGAAGGAAAAGTCATCCTGAAATAATTTACTATAATAAGAAAAGTTCGATACTTACCCAGAACAGCAAAGATCAGAGTATTTGTAAAGTGCCTATATAAAGAAAATTTCACCATGTTCTTCCTTAGCCTCAGAGTCTTCATAGTTTGTGCTAAACTTATAAAAATGTGAAAAGGTTAAGGAAAAATATTTTAAATAGTAATAAACAGTTAAAATCAAAATAAGGATCTTCTACATTTCTAAAACTGGTATTGCTAAATATAGCTCCATTAACTTAACAGTAATAAAAACACAGAAAATATTACTTGAGCCAATACTGTATAATCATGATACTGATTCACTGCAGATTTTGCTTCATTGTCTACTGGTGTCTGACCAGATCAACTCAGAGGAAAACGCACGCAAGCAGCCCCACGACGTGCTCTTCCACGCGGAGCCCCAGACCATAGGACGGAGCCGCATGCCTGCCTTCCCCTCCAGAGAGGCGCTCTGATTCCCCACAGGGCTTGGGCTGTTCTGTTTCTTTCTTTTGTTTTCTTCTCGTCTATTCTATCTTTTCATACCCATAATTAAGAAATTGGAACACCTATCAATTCCCTTTTATTAATTAAAAATTGAAATATGTCAAATAAAACAAATCTGAACTTAGAAAAGGAGAGACTTCATTCAAGAGATAACTGCAAAAGGGAGAATGTTCAAACTGTAAGATCTTTAGCAGTCCCAACCGTCACACAGGAAAGGGCTTTTACAGGGAGGAGGAAACATGACTAGAAAGCTTAGGGCAAGTGGGTGGCGTGATGGACAGTCAGTCAGGGAGTGACTTTCCTGAGACCTGCAGACTCTCGCAGGGCGTCTCCAGGGGGCTTGGGCAAACGAGAGCTCAGGAACCTGGGGGAAGGAGAGAGCCTAGTTTGGTCCGCATTGGTCAGTGGGCGCATAGGTCTGAGCCTGGCCTTGTCACAGGTAACCCAGGGGGCTCGGGCAGTCTCGCTAAGTCCCACAGAAGAGGGAGGTTCTCTGTAGTAAGCGCTTTCCCAGAAGGCAAAAGGGTGGGGTCTTTCCTCTCCACAGTGGTCCTTCAGGAGCACAGGCTCCAGGAGTTCACTACTGTCAGGTGCGAAGAGGTCAGAGGGCCTTCTGCACCGGCTCCTCCGCAGCAAAACTGGGCCGCAGCCAGAGCTGTCTGTCCGCGGGAGATGCTCCTTCTGGAGCACAGCGCCAGGCTTCGTTCATGGACCACACACGGAAATTACAGAGCACAGCAAAAGAATGCAAGGGGAAAATTTCCCGTTTATGCCTCCTATTTGAAATTCCACATACTAATCAAAAACTTCTCAGTACCTAAAACTACCAAAACTGTTTTTCAACTTTTCTGAATGAGCAAAATGCGGCAAAAGGTAAATGTCTAAGATAACACAATCCAACCAATTAAGGCTACTGTCAGAATTTACAAAAATGCAAATGTGTTATATATTCCTTAAACATTACCAAGACAAATACTTTTTAGAAATTCTTGATGAAAACCAATTTTCTATGTTAAAAATCTGGTGTCATTTAAAAAATCAAAAGTGCCCTGGCTGGTGTGGCTCAGTGGACTGAGTGCTGGCCTGCAAACTGAAAGGTCGCCAGTTTGATTCCCAGTCAGGGAACATGCCTGGGTTGCAGGCCAGGTCCCCGGGGCCCATAAGAAGCAACCAGTCAATGTTTCTCTCCCTCTCTCCCTCCCTTCCCTGTACTCTAAAAATAAGTAAAATCTAAAAAAATATATTAAAAGGTAAATAAAAATTCAAAAGTGTTTTTAAAAGCCAAGGAATAAAAAGATCAAAAGCAAACTCAGAACTGCCTAAGCCTGCACTTACCAAGACACTGCTAATGCAGGGAAAGCTTAAACCATCTCTCACATTAGAGGGAAGTGGTTAGGAAAGCAGATGGCCCATCATCCTGAGTGAGCGTCCACAGGCCCCCGCTGCCGTAGGAAAGGATATCCACCAGCACAAGCCAGAGTCAAGAAGAGACAGAGGGAGGCTGGCCAGAAGCACAAGATCAGAGTCATTTGCCTGCAGCAAAACAGCAAAAAAAATAAAGCAAGCAAAAAAAAGGAAGGGGGTTCATGAGAAAAGCTGTGCTTTGAATTTTTTAGGCTATTTCTGTTATCACTTTAGAAGTAGATTTGTACAGGATTAGCCTCAGTTAAGCTCACCAAAAGCAAAGGAAGCAAGGGTCCTTATGAGAGCACTCATTTCTCTAAGGAGTCCTGCTTCTCTGCTTATCATTTGTATCATTTAGGAAACCCACTCTCTTGTACAGAGAAAGTAATTTTCACTGCAGTAATGAAATTTACCAAACAGCAATCTAACAGCAAGCACCAGGAATTCAGTTTTAAGCAGAAATGGATACTAAATTTCCTTCTTTCACCATGAAACACTAATGAAAATAATTTTAATTTCTGGATTTCTTCATGACTTTTATCCCAAACATCTTTATTAAAAATACTAATAATTAGCCCTGTTTGGTGTAGCTCAATGGGTTGAACACGGGTCTCTGAACCAGAGACATCACTGGTTCAATTTCCCAGTCAGGGCACATGCCTGGGTTGCAGGCAGGGTCCCCAGTTGGGGGCATGTGAGAGGCAACCACACATTGATGTTTTTCTCCCTCTCTTTCTCCTTTCCTTCCCCTCTGTCTAGAAAAAAATAAATAAAATCTTTTAAAATATATTAATAATCAATTCCATTCTGGGATTATACCCTAAGAATCCTGAAACACCAATTCAAAAGAACCTATGCACCCCAGTGTTCATAGTAGCGTTATTTGTAATAGCTAAGAGCTGGAAACAGCCTAAGTGCCCATCAGTAAATGAGTGGATCAAAAAACTGTGGTACATTTACATAATGGAATAGTATGCAGCAGAAAGAAAGGAGCTCCGGATAAAACTGGAGAGCATTATGCTAAGTGAAATAAGCCAGGCAAAAAAAGACAAATACCATGTGATCTCACCATTAAGTGGAACCTAATCAACAAAATAAAAAAGCAAGCAAAATAGAACTAGAGACATGGAAATAAAGAATAAACTGACAGTGACCAGAGGGGAGGTGGGAGGGGAGTGACAGGGGAAAGAAGGGTAAGGGTTGTCAGGAACATGTATAAAGGACCCATGGACAAAGATAATGGGGGAGGGGAAAGGGCTGAAGGTGGGAGGTGGGGGTGAGTAGGGCAGGAGAGAGTAATGGGGTGGAAATAAGGACAACTATAATTGAACAATAAAAATTTTTTAAATATATTAATAATCAGTCCCGACAGATGTGGCTCAGTTGGCTGGGCGTCATCTCCCAAGGTGAAATGTTGCAGGATCAATTCCCACTCAGGGCACATGCCTGGGTTGTGGGTTCAGTCCCCAGTCGGGGCACATGTGGGAAGCAACTGATTGATGTTTCTCTCCCTCTTTTTCTCCCTCCCTTCCCCACTCTCTAAAACTAAATAAATAATCTTTAAAAATGTTTAATAGTTGATATTGTTCCTTACTAATCTTTCACCTGGTTTTCTTTAACTTCCCACCCCAACCTGGCTCCTTCTATGTTGGAACAGACCGACGCCAATGCTGTCCACAAAGGAGAGAAGTTAGCCTCATTCGAATCCAGATTCAGTCAGAGCATTAGAGCTGCAGCCCTGCCCCTCTCCCGGGGCCAGGGAGCATCCCCTGCCGTGATGCACCTCTCAGAACAGGACCTGCAGCCCTTCGCCCGAACGTGTGGTTCATGTGTAGAACCAGGAATGGACTTCACCTTTTTAACAACCAAACATCTTCAAATGTGTTTTAATGCAAAAAATACGAAAATTACTAGAGTAATATGTTTATAGCACACTCTGAGAAGATCAGATTTATCTAACTAATTTTATTCAATAAACTTGGATTCTAAACTAGTGGTCTAGACCAAAGTAGAATATGATTTTCACTCAAGTTTGGTGAGAAACAACTCTTTAAATTAAGTACTATGCCTTAGCTGGACACCCCTAGACACGAGGGGACCCACGAATATCATCTGGGGGGTTTCTAAACGCCCCACAGCAGGCAAACACCTGTGTGGGTGGGGAGCACGTCCGCGGTCTGTGCAGAGGCTCCGGGCTTCCTTACACTTTCCAAGGTGTGTCCGATCCCAGGACCCAAGCGAGGCTGAGGACCCCTGCTTTAGAGAATAAGGGTAACAAATTTAAAGGTTTTGTTTTGCTGTCACTTGGAAGCAAACTGAGAACCCACAAAGGGACGTTAAGGAACAGGCAGACCTGGCTTAGGGAAAACCGCCCACCAGGCACTCAGAAAGCCTTAGCACCACATTTGCCAGTGCAGCTGCTTCCTTGTGGAGAAGGGACACAGGCGGGTGGAGTCAAGCCCCCTCACTCCTCCCCTGAGAGACAAAGATGAGAAAATGAAAAGAGTGCAAAGAAAGCAAAAGAACATTCAATGTTAAAAGCTAAAATGCAAGTAGCAGAGACAATGGAAACAAAAAACCTTGGTAAAAATAAAACCTGCCCTGGCTGCTGTGACTCAGTGGACTGAACACAGGCCTGCGAACTGAAGAGTTGCCGGTTCAGTTCCCGGCTGGGACACAGGCCAGGGCTGCGAGCCAGGGGACCCTGCCAGAACCAACCAATCAAGGTTTCTCTTACATACTGATATTTCTCTCCCACCCTTCCTGTCTCTCTAAAAAATTAAATAAATAAAATCTTTAAAAAAAGTAAACATGAAACCCATCTATAGGAAAGTTTCAGAGAGAACATAAATGTAGAAGAAATAAATGAAAATACTACTCTGGGATCCGCAGGACCCTCCTTTCTGCTCTCACCGGTAGTAGTTTCTCTAGAATTCCTCCCATTTCCTTGAGGCCCCACCAGGCAGAAATACACACTGGGGATCCCCAGACTCAAAGGAGTCCTGAATCAGCGAGGGGTCCTCAAGGATCAGCCCGCGCTGCCCTAAAACTTCTGCTATACTATGATTTCTGCCCCGCCTTCGCCAAACCTGCCCTCCCACTGTCCCACGGCCGCCTCTTCAGTGACGGAAGCTGCTGTGCCTTGGGACTTCCTCTGCGCACTGGCCACCGCTGACTACTCCTTACCGAAGCTCCCCCGCCCCCACGCCGCGACACTTCCTGGTTCTCCCACCTCCCTTCACCCTGGTGCTCCCTCCACGAACGATCTGCCCGCCAGGCCACCTGGCTGCTCTCCTCTCACTGGTCTACATGTCCTCCTTGGGCCACTACCATGGCCGCAATCTTCTCCTGTACAAAGATGACCTCCAACCTTCGCCACCAGTTCTGACTCTTCTCACAGTAGTTCCCCAGCAGCTCAAACCTCATCCATTCCGGTCCCTTCTCCAAGGTCACTGCCTTGATAACAGCCGCGCTGCCTCCAGCCACCCACATAAGACCCGTGGATCTTCTCTGGAGACGCCTCTCCTTCTGCCACGCTTTCTAGAAAGTCTATCATGCAGAATTTTTTCTTCACTCCCTCTGCAATATTTCCAACCCTCACCATGCCTTCCTTGGACCACGGTAGATGACTTCTTACTAGACTTTCTATATGTAGTCTCTCTTTTTCCAAGTCATCTTTTTATGTCATCGCTGAATTCTTCCTCACAGAGACCCTGTGTTTTCACCTGTGCGGCTTCAACTCCCGCTATGTCCCACCTTCAAAGGAAACTCTTTAGCCCTTGAGCAAGCTGCTCTGGCCTTCCCTCAGGCCCCACCTTCCCCGACTCTCCACACACGTTCCCCTACAGGCTGCCAGTCTGGGGCATTCCACCACCGTCCCTGTATGTCACGCCTTCCCAGAATGCTGCTCCCTGATTCTCAGTTCTCGTCCTCCTAAACCCCTATTTGTCCTCCCAGGCTCGATTTAAATGTCACCATCTCTGCGAAGTCTTTCCTGATTTCACATTAGAATTATCTTTTCTTTCCTCTGTCTGCAAAACCACCCTCTGAAATGGAGACAGCTATCTCCATGTTCCCTCTAGTTACTTGTCTCTCCTACTAGACTGTGGATTCCTTAAATGCGGAGACTGTATCTTTTCCTTCCCTGCCTCCTCCACACTGGCCACATGGTAAGTACTTAAGTTTGCTGAACTAAATAGAAAACAACAAACATATTCTTTATTTGGGGAGTTGTTACTTTTTCACCTTCAACTAAAATCCCTATGTTGAGGTAATACTAATGCAAAACTGTATTTCCTTCTATTATTATTACAAATAAAAGTTATATGAATTTAGTGCTATAACAAACTGTTTTAGGACACTGTAAAGGATATGAACCATACAAAAATGGAGTCGATAACTGCTAAAATAATGTCACCAAAAAGAACAGCTAAATGGTTAGAACCCTGAAAGATAAAAATGGGAAAAAATGGTGACAGTTTCATTATATTACAGGAATTATCTGATGAAGAAAAACAATTCAGCTCACAGCATCGATTTACAAAGGCCACATAAAATACTTTCACTTCCTCACAGAACTGTCTTTAGCACATAAAAATGATCTGTTTTGTCAACAGCTTGTTTGGGGACAGGTCAAACTGAATTCTGGAATGGCAGGTAACAAGCACTGCAACCCAGCCCCACCAGGGCAGCCGTGTGCACCTCCCCCCCCACACCAGACCTACAGCCACAGATACTAGTGAATCGGACCCTCCTCTTTCCTACTGCATGCAAAGCATGTGGAAAAAGTAAAACAAGGGAAAGTAACTGAGTGGAAGGGAAAAACAAACTATAGGTTATCAGTCACTTACTTAAGAGCTGACAGAGAAGTGTACGTAAAACATTTATCTACAATGCTGACCATGTAAAATTTTAAAGAATAATACACTAATGTAAACACTATATCTATATGTGAAATATTTATCTTTTCTGTTTTTTTCTGTAGATATTAGTTTCCTGTGAGTGACATGAAAATGCAGAGATTTTCATTATTACGTAAAGATAAATACCATTATTTTGCTTTGTATAATGTGCACCCATATTTTCAGCCCAAACTTTTAGGAAAAAAATCTTTCATTTTAATTTTTTAATTCAATTTTTAACTTATTTACATTTAGATGCTAGTTTTTTTGTGTGTTATAAAGGAATGTTAGCATTTATTTTTGAACATATGGTACAACAAATTTTATGTGACAGATAATTACGAAACACAAGAACAGATACAAAGGTATAAGAAATGCTATGTACTGGTAACAAATTTACGATATTTATACATCATAGAAGGCCAAGAACTCTTCATCACTGTGAACATCAAAAGTATCATCTTCTTCAATTTCTGCATTACCGGTGTCTTCTGAAGAGTAACTTTCCTCATCCCAGTAAACCTCCTCAGTTCCCTTCACAGCATTGCTGATGCCGCATTTTTTAAATGATTTCACAACCACTTCCTTCTTGACACAGGCCCACAATCTTCAGATCTAATAACAAACCTGGGTGACAAGATGCTTCCTTGACCCTGCCTGTAGGCATCAGATCATTACCAGCTGACTGCATCCAGGACGTCCACTCTCTTCATTAGGGCCTTAAAGGGCTCGTTTACTGACACATCGAGAGGTTGCAGTTGGCCGGTTAGCCCAACAGGTACCACTGCACGCTGGGTTTTCAAGTCCACTGAGATTGCTTTTGCACTTTGTGTAACATGGGCTTTGAAGTGATCGAAAATAAGCAAAGCTGGTTTTTTAAGTAATTCTCCAGGCCTAAGTGACCAGGCTTTGTTAAACTAGATTTTCACACTTTCTTCATTCATCCATCCTTTTTCACGCACATGGACAATAACTCCACTTGGAATCTTTTCTTTCAGAAATGTTTTTCTTTTAAAGATGATCGTAGGTGGCAGCTTTGTCCCATGATAGGCTATAACAGTGAAATGTTTTTTCTCCTGACCACTTGTTTCAACAGCCATGGTCTTAGTTCCTTTGATGTCCACAGTTCTGCTGGCTTGCACATCAAATGTGAGTGGGACCTCACCCATGTAGGCAATCTGGGATGGCTCAAAGTTGTGAGTCTTTTGAAGGTTGGTCCCCTAAGAATGAAATTCTGAAACTTGGGTCTCATAGGCTGCCGGAAGTTTGGGGGCAAGTTTCATTCATGTCCTCATGCTCAAACCTCCTCTCTTCATAAAGTTAAAGCACCATTTAGGTGTCCCTGAGAGACCATCAGTGTTTTTTCTAGTGCAGTCCTTTTACCTTCTTCTTGTGTCACGTTGGTCGAAACAGAGATCCCAGTTTGACCCTGCTCCCGAATCCTGGTCTTTGCCTCCTGCCCCACCTCCGGCCGCTTTGGAGGTTTCCCTCTCATTGCCTTCTTCTGTCCTGGCATCTGAAGGAGCTTTTCTTCCTGTTGCCTCACAGTCTGATGATACTCCCTGTGGGAGGAAGTCCAACGTGTCTCTCGGCAGCCCTGCTGCCATGCTCTTTAGCATATTTAATAACTTTTAGCCTAAGGCTAACAGTGTATGAAAACTGTTTTGACACTTTCCAAGGGATTTTCCAATAATTTCTCCCACCTAAAGTGCATGAAGAGAAAAGCTGCACTGTTCACCCTATGGGAATAATGTCGGCATCACGGATCTTACCAAGTGGATGACAATCAG